>JBBPPB010000299.1:0-15929 GCA_038091755.1 Leccinum pallidistipes | reverse complement strand
GTGCCAGTGCATTTCGCTACATGTGGGTGAGGACCAAACGGGTCTCAGCATTTTCTTTCACAACACTCACCGTACAGCACCAGCCTCTAGACGCATGTTTACGCCGGCGATAGCAGTCGCCACGGACATTGAGTTGACTGGCACGAATCAATATTTATGCTAAACCATGTCACTGGGGGTAACAAACTATTTTGTTGGCGAGCCCAGCCACCCGTTTGGAGACGGTTGTGGCTAAGAGCAAAAGGCCATTTGAAGTTGGGACTGACACGACAACGGTCTTGTAAGCAACAAATGACGAGGACGAGGTCATCAAATTGAACATACACGGAACCTGCATCGGTCGTTGGAGGGGCAAGCGCGTCTGAATTTTCCAACTGCATTGGAATATTCTCTGGACCGAGGATATCAGTACCTAAGCCCCCACGAATGGGCTGCGGGTTGACATCGAGCGAATCCGCTGTCCATAGCCAATAATTTGGATCATCGCTGGCATAAGGATCGGTGGGTGTGGGTGCGGCCGCAGAAGAAGAACTTGAAGGTGTTTGAGCAACGGCCGACGCAATGACGGCCAAGGAAGAAAGGAGTGACCACGAGTGCATTGTACCTTTTTCTGACAGAGAGCACTGGGCGAATGAGAGATAAAATGTACACAACGAAACGGCACAATTTTGCGGGGACCTTTTATATCAGCAACCGAGAGTCCCCGAGACTCTGCGCTGGCTATACAGGGTCAAAGGCCATATTCGAATTCCGGAATTCGTCAAAGTTACGACACGTAATTGTAATTTTCCGCCAATTAGACGTAACGTATTGGTGGCAGCGGAAAAAAAAGTCATGAACTTATCATGGATGAGTGGACTTGACTGCGTTGGGATGACTGGTAACCACTGGCGAGTCCTGGCGAGTCCTCCCGTGTGGAAAGGAATAGCCCGAACTCTGAATCCGGAGCTCCGAGCCTTGCCTTTTTTGTGTTGTTATTCATGACCCTGGGCACGGTGCCCACGACGGACTCGGTACGGACGTGTTCAGCCGCAACGATGGGCAAGCGTACTCTGCAGGCCTCCGAATCTGCATCATTCCCGACAACCGCACAGCTGCAAAGGCCTCTAAATTTGGTGCACGCGTTATTTTCAGTATACCTGTACGTAAATAGACTTCCCATATCAAGATCTCCGCTCCGAATGGATTTCTTCCAGGCGGGCGGAGCCTCGAAACATTATGTGATATTACTTACTCGTGTCAATGTGCTCAGTTGCAAGATAACTTGAACCCTATCCCACAACTCGTGACACACGCGACAAACTGGAGTCAAACCTCATTTTTGGGCCTAGCACAGGAGCCCGTTGTTTCCTTTCGAAAGTCCTAACCCGGTTCGGGTGAATTTTCTGAAAAGGCGACAGATATCACTTAGTAAGTAGTTCCAGGGGCTGCGAAATCTACTTGGCATTTTCATACTTGGCGTCATAGACTGGGGAGTAAGTTGGTCACCATATCGATCATATCCGACACACTGACCCCAAGGTACATTTCGAGTGCGCGAGATGAGGCTTACTACCAGGTGCATCAATTCTGTTGACTTGGCGTGTCGTGCCCATGATGGATAGTCACATAATGCTCTGTCAGTTTAATCGTGCCGGGCTCCGGGGTGTTTACTCCAGTAACCTTGTCAATGCTCTTGCCGTACAACCCGATGGAACTACGGTGCGAACATGATCATCAACGACCCCACTGTGCATGGTATTCTGCACAGTGATCGTATCAGCTGCCTCTGAATACAAATCAGGGACGGCACTCGAACCAAAATATAACAATCCATTCCGTATCGATATGTAGGCTCGGCTACATAGTCGCTGATCTGAGTCCCACGTACGTGCTAATAATCATATGCTTCTGACAATCAGGGTGTCCCTTGGTGAGTTCCTACACAATGATCCATGTTATGTAAGGCACTCTAACAGAGATCGAGGTGGAAAAAAAAGTTCCAGACAGGTCATGGCATTTACTCCACCGCGGTCTCTCGACGTCAAACTGCTTCCGCGCTCCGCATGGACACCAAATCTTAAATGATGCACTGCGCCGGCAACTTGAATGAAGGTATGTCTTCCCATAAATCATAAACATTCCGCGTTGCGCTGCAGAAGTCATGCAAAACTCGACTGAGCGTGGGTCGTCAACATAATCTAGGCCGAGGAGGTCCGTGCATAGTACATACACGGGCATGCGGATGCGCGAAAGAGATTCCTCGTTTCTGCGTAATGCATGGATTGCGAAGTATGAATAGCACCGCTGAGCAAGTTGTGCTTCGCGCTCAGCGCTCAGATCTCAGAATCTCAGAGTGTGATCATTTTTCCGCGGACACTATAAAAATCAATGAAATCCACTGAAGTGTAAGAATGTATCAGTGACTGACTGCTCACTCTCCGTTGAGATGTTTAATAGCACTAGTACTGATCACTATGGTAGCGGAAGGAAAAAAAATACCCGAAAGAAATTGCAACAGAGAGGGTCGAATCCACGACCTTGCACCACTAACCCCATTCGCTGTTTTTACTACTTGTCTCCTGGAAAGGAGGCAAGCTCGCGGACGGGTCGTTGAAGCAGGCATTGGAGCGCGATTTCGGGTCGGTGGATGCGTTCAAGATCAAGTTTAACGGGACGAGGGTAGCGGGTGGGGTTGGCTCGTGAGTGGCGGTATGAGACGGCGTTGATCTTTTCGGCTTCTTGAGTTAGGGTCACATCATGATAATGTTAGAGCATTCAAGTTGACGTGTTACCCCTCAGTGGACACAATGTCGGTGTTGTAACGTTGATCGACGACGTCGACGACACCACCCGGCGCGTCCAAAGTATATCTCTCCGATATACTTCTTGTAGAGACTCATGCTTCGATTCAAGATATTGCGCTCACGTCACACGAGCAAATTATAAATCGTGCCTAGTAGTTCAAAGAATATTAATGGTGCGTGTGATCTGAAAAACGGATCATCTATTCTCAGTGTGTGGGATCGGATTCTTTATCCCAGACGAGAAATCTGCAATTGGGTGGAGGACCGATCTGAAACGGGGACACAGACACTGGCATCTAGATCTAGGAGGTGTTGGAAGACGGGTTGGTCATCGCTACGCGAGACGATTCAAGCACGGGTTTCAGGTGGCAGACTCTTCAAATACATACCGATGTTTCAGGGGGGCGCACGAGGAATGATGTGCCGCTATTTCGAGAGGGAGATCTATCAGCGCTTCAGCTCTCGCGGCGCCGTCGCCGCGTCGCGTCGATGGGAGGCGGTGTCTACTGGCGCGATGCTGACATAATGTTACCACGCCCCGAGTTTTCTTGTGGCAGCTCTCGACGTCCAGCACGGGCTGTTGGCTTGCTAGAGTGTGCGTATATGCGGTCTTGTTTGTCCTCTTCGTAGCTCATTTCTTCACCTTGATAGACGACAATCAACGATGACTTCCGGATATGCCTCTCCTCCCCTCCAAGAAACTGACGGCCCACAGCCCCATCCTTACATTCACGAACCCTTACTGTACATCTCAAACTTACCTCCTTATGTTACAGACGAGAATCTCGCCGTTGCATTTCAGTCTTGTGCACCCTTCAGACCTAATATTCCACGCGACGGAACAAACCGCCCGCTCTCTGGAACGATTGAGTTCAGATTCTTCGAGAAAGGTGTGATCGTTCATCGCGCGCGATTTCTCTCTAGTCATCCACATTCTCTCCTTAGCCGAAAAGGCCCTGGCCACTCTGCAGTCGCGTCCCATTCAGGGCCTTCAGCCGCCTGTACTTCTCGTCGTCTCACCGTATCCCCCGACTTCGCCGCCCACCCCACTTCCCCCTCCTTCCGCACTACCTCGTCTTGTGAAACATCTCCCAGTTGGCTTCTCCGATAGTCAATTATATGACCTTTTCCGTCCTTACGGCGCTCTCGCATCAGTGCGAACGCAGACCGGATTTGGAAGTGATACGGGGGTCGTAGAGTTCTGGCGCGAAGACGATGCGCGTGTTGCAGAAGAGGCAATGCATTGCTACGATGTAGAGGGTCAGAATATCTCTGTCACAGTTTACCAGGGCAGAAGGACTAGCGGAGGTCCCACCGAGTTTAGCGCTCACGCACCCACTTTCGTGCCATCTGGCTCCGTTTACCCATATCCCACACAGGTAACACGCCTTAGTTTTGATTTCTGCTAGCTAACGCCATATCCACAGTATTCCCCTCCTCGTGCTCATCCATTTGCCACACCGCCCAGGGCCCCCATTTTTGTCCATGGCCCAGGGCAACAAGTTCAACTCGCACCTCTGAATGGTCCTGGATCAACCAGTCACAGCGGTCTTATAGACCCGTGCAATTTATTCTGCAAGGTAATTGAGCTCTCGCTCACTCGTGGTCTGCGAATTCACACTTCTTGTTTTTAATAGAATCTGGACCCTGATATTGATTCGAATGGACTTTTCACACATTTTCGTCAGGTAAATAACCTCTCTCATGGGATTTTATTTCTTATCCATTGGTACCTCTAGTTCGGACAAATTGTTAGGTAAAGCGCATATATTGTCCAGCATATTGTTTACCTGATAAATTTTAGTGCACGAGTAATGCGCAACGAAACTGGCGAGAGTCGCGGGTTCGGCTTTGTCTCCTACCAAACACCCGATCAAGGTTAGCCCCAGAATATATTGCGGCATCCGATTGCTGATCGTTACTTGCAGCGGCCGCTGCAATGCACGGGATGAACGGAGCGCTTTTTGGTTCCAAACAGCTTGTCGTCAGATTACACGAACCCAGACAACTTCGCCAAGAGAAGCTGGCTCAGCGATTCGGTCACAATGGGCATCCTCGGAGCGCTAGCGGCGCGACAAGTCCAACTGCCAGTGAGGGTGGCGAGAGTTACGTCGGTTTCTCTAGTCCCCGGCACCCTTCCTCGGTCCTTGGTTCCCCTATCATTGGAGTCGATCGTCTCGATAGGGGTAGGAGAGGTTCTGGTAGCTACTATAATGTAAGTAAGCGTTCCGTTTGCTTCGACTTAGGCTTACGGGCTACAGGCTGCTCTCTCTGGCACTCTCAATCTGCCCATGCGCTACGATGATCTCGCTGCGCTTTCACCCGTTGTCAGAAAGGAGGTACTTACGGGAGAATTGAGCAGACGTATCAAAGCAAGTGAGAGTGTCCCAACGAACGAACTTGATGCGGTGGTCGAGTCTCTTGTCAATCTGTCTCTGAGCGAAGTTGTGGCAGGCATTCAGGACTCTTCCAAGCTTGCAGATCAGATTACGACTGCGCGCACAGCCTTGAAGCCGAAAACGCCATCTCCGGCGAAGTCTCCATCCCCCGCCAACTCTGAAGACTCCCGTCTGCTGGACCCGGGCCAGTTGGCTGCAACGGCTTCGGCTCCAGAACATCCTTCGACTCCTATTTCGATCTCTGCTTCCTTGTCTACACCACCACGAACTTCCTCGCCTTCCGGTTCCGTCCCGCCCACTTCAGAGAGAGATCGTATGGCCGTTGCTGTCGCCAAGCTCGAGTCTTCTAGACAAAGCGAACTTGTAGAATTGCTTATGAGTTTGCCAAAGCGCGAAAGAGCCATGTGTCTTTTCAACGTTGAGGTACTTAGGGCCAAGATCGCGGACGCGAAGATGGTCTTGGACAGTTCTGAGGGGGAAGAAGAGCAAAAGACCGAAGCCCCTCCTGCCACAGTACCTGTCACGCCTCAGGCAAAGAAGGTTTCTGCTGCCCCCCTCGACGACTCGCCACAAACGCCCGCATTGTCATCACGCGGACCGTCTGTAGCGTCATCGCCGGTTCCTGTAACACCGAGCTCGACGTCCTATACGATCGCTTCTTTAGCACGCCTGCCTGCTGCAGAGATAGTCAAGCTCGCGAATTCGTCCTCGGCGACGGGACTTCCGTTACCCAAGGCTGATCCATTGGTCGTCAAAGCGACAGATGAATTCGTTGACGGACTTCTTGGTAAACCTATGCAGGTCCGAAAGCAGCAACTGGGTGATAAATTGTAGGTGTCTTTTTTGCCGTCATGCCCTCCATGACATTGACGAGATCATTCAAATTCAGGTTCCGAGCCATCAAGTCATACGGCATCAAAGGCGCAGTAAGTCCTTTATGAGCTTTAGTTGAAGGGATTGCTGACCATCGTTCTCCTACAGCCCAAACTGACAATTGCATTGTTGGATCAGGACGACCTGCGGGCGCTCGCACACCTCATGAACAGCTACCCTTCGGTGCTCAAGGAGAAAGCATTGATCCTGCAGGCATCCCAAAGTGGCAAGTGAACACAAGCGGATGTCGTTAACGTGTTTTATTCTTTTTTTTTTTTTTCGCCGCAACATCATCGGAGATGCCACGGAAGGTGTTCTGGTCATACCTTGTGGTATGCGGTCGATACGGCGAAACAGCTAATAGCACGTTGATCTCGAGATTCTGTTTCCTTCTGTTTTTCTTGGATAGCTACCCGTCTATTCCCTCCTTTTTCTTCTTTGTGGAAAGTACCCATTATACTCTGCTGAGTACCCCCCATCCTATCCCATTTTACCGCCTCTATCTCATTATCACATTCCTAAGACTGTCTGCTTGGATAACGCTGCTAACCTTCCGACTCTGCTTTGGGGCGCCTAACTCTTCTACTTTTCCGTAACTCGTTATATCGTTGATCGTTCCTTTTCTTTGCTCCGCCGCACCTTACGACTTCTTCACGATTTTTAACCTCGTTGCCTGTTTCCTTTTCTTTTTCTTTTGAAAGAAACGCACGGGTTGACAATGATATGAATGTGTGATCATGTCGTCGAACTTACACACACTTCATGATGATGACTACCGCTGTTGTCAAAGGTAAGGCTTCTTATAATTCAGTCAACAAGGTCCGTAGTGTTAAACGAACGTGTTAGATACATTTCATGAGGTATATCCGCTGTAAGGTCATAGGGGGTAAACAAAAACGAGGATCACACTGACTATCCCCCATGAGTATCATGGTGCGAAGTTCTTGCTCACGTTCATGGTAAATATCGGAATCCGGGTGCCTATGGGGACCATGGACTAACATGAGCGCAGTTCCCGATCTTGACAAGGGAGGAAAGTGGCAGGATCCTCCCACAACTCCGTCGTGTGGTCAATGGAACATACTAGACATACCTTGTCGGCCAATTCGGACGTGTCCACGGGCGCATCGAGATCGGGTTTACCAAACTTGGCATTTCGGTACGCATTCTCCCATCGGTAGGAAATCTTGGGAGCAGCGGAGAGGCGTTTGGTGTCACGACGGACGAATGAACGTGTTAAAGATTGAGGGGACGTACGGTAAGCGCCAAAGCCGAGACCGCGGCAAAAAACATGAGTGCGCCGGACACTGTGGAACGGAAGGAGCGTCACGCCCCAGACAATGTACTTACCATATGACTAGCTTACCTCCGAAACCGCGTCTATCGGCCGAATTATAAATCAGTACGACCGCAGCAGAGGCCAGAGCGTCTACGTACGAATATGCTGGGCCCTCGGTCAGAGGGTATAAGTGTGACCCCAAAATACTTCCGACTTGCCCGATTGCGCCAAAGAGAGGCATGCCCGCCGCCCGCTTCGTTTCCGAACCCAGGTTATGCGTGACTACAAGAATAGACCATGATAAATCAGTAATGTTCTCGTACCTGACGTGTGCATGATAAATACTCACACCACGCAAGAATGAGACCGAGACTGGCATAAATGCCTCCAGCGACACAAAATGTGGCGAGGTAGCGCACATTGGTGTGCACATGTGGAACACCAAGCAGAATCCTGATGGGCTGGTAAGCAGCGGTACGGGGATATGTGTGAAGAAACTGACATGTAACCAACCCCTCCCAATGTGCATCCAGAAACGATCAAGAGTCCACGACTCTGGATTCGATCAGAAGTGTATGAGGCAATTACCAACACCAAACCAGCCATCGCGTAAGGAGGGACAGTCATGAGCTGCGATAACGCAGGCGCTATAAATACAACTGGTCAGTCTCTCCGAAGAGAACATACTGATATGGACATACAATGGCCCATCGTTTCAATGATCGTAGGCAAAAAGGCTGACAAGGAGCCGAGTGCGCAGTTCAACCCAAAGTACATGATGGCAGCACTGTATATCTAAGACCAAGATCAGCTGTGGTATATTGTACAGGCGAGAGTAGAACTCGCTCTCCAATCCAAGAAGGCAGCGATGACGTGTCCTGAGATCTAGGTCAGTAGATGGAAGGTACTCGAGCGATGGTCATAGTCGTACTTCGGTTCACACCTGCTCCGGTGTCTCCGCCTGTGCCTCTGTTCATGCGTTCTATTGCTAATTTGCGCTCAGCGTGTGTCAGAAAAGTGGTCGATTCCGGTCGGCCTGGTAGGAAAAACAAGCATAATACACCAACAAGTACCGTGGGCACGCCCTGTTGGACGTTGGCAAGTGAATCAGATAGAATGAAGAACGGACTTACTTCTATGATAAACAAAAGTCTCCAATTTGCCAGGGATGTCTTGACATTCTGAATCCCATACGCGAGTAGGCCACCGAAAGCACCAGCAACGGCGGCGAAACCAAACCACAAAGCGATTCGTGTACCATACTCGGCTTTGGTATAGTAGAATGCTGTGGAGAAAGGTCTCAGCGGGAAAAAATCTGTCAATGGAAAGACATACAGAGGTATAATACGACTGAAGGTCCGAACGCTGCCTCAAAGACGCCAAGACCCATTCGTGCAATAAGAAGACTATTGAAGTTGTTGGCAGCCGACTATGCACGTCACACGATCATCAAGTCGAATACGCAAGAGTCCATATAACTGCATACCATCGATGTGGAACATAAACCCCATAGAATGGCTGAGCATCCGATCCATACTCGAGGATTATAATACTTGGAAAGCACGGTCCACGGCACCTGACATAGAATCTGACCGGTGGCATGTAAGCAAACAAGCAGTAAAAATGACCATTGCGCTGGCACTAACATATGGTATAAAGAATATTGAAACCAACCAATCAAAGAGGACACCGGTAGGGTCCCCTCCGAGCACATCCTCTGGTAAGCCTTGAAGGCGTGCATTCCCCAAGTTTGATCGGTCAAGGTCTAGATAGGTGCAATAGTTAGTTTGGTGGAGTGTGGCACGTGAAGCGACTTGCATGCAAAGAGGTAAAGAACACAAGCGATGGGTAAAATCCTTCGATCGAGTTTGCGCAACAGTCTTGCCTCCGCAGTGATTGGGTCCGAGGGAATTAGCGGGTCATCTTCTTGGCTTTCGTGATGACCGGAAACGTCTGGAAGCACATGGTTTCCGGGATCAGAGCGTTTGGTATCCATGCGAGCAAGTTTGTTAGCCTGTGAATGCAGCACAGATTACGGTGGACAACGACTGTGGGGTGGGAACTGAGTGAGTTCCGGTGCCTTGGTATATGTGGGGATCCGGGAGCGAATAAGCCAGAGACAGCGGCCTTTTTTTCCATTTTGCGATGAGTCAAGCGACTTGTCAGAGCAACCGGCTGATACCGCACCGGTCGAGTGACGGAACTATGTATAGATAGTAGGGAACTCGGATCTCGGAGTGGTGCAACTTGATCAGAGTTTTACATAAACGCGAGTGCGTCCAAAACTTCTTCATGACTCGAATCAAAGTCAGCGGATCTTCTCAAACCCTCCCGCTAGTCCTTAGTACATAAATACTTCAGCACGAGTAGAATCGCCAGCTTCCAGTGGCAACACCCCTGCCGTCCCACTGGCATGCACCTTGATTCTTTCCTGAAGAAGAGGATAACAGACGAGTCTCCATTAGCCGAGCCTTGGTGTCACCTTCAAGCACATTTCTAGCACTTTTAGATGTTGCCCAACGGAAGAACGATGCAGCATACTGATATCTCAAGCCCCTTGGTTCACCTTGATGATCATGTCTACGTCTTCCTCAGGCTGGACCAGCGCGTAGGTGCCGCGACTTAAGCTGCATATTGAAGCACATTACGCCAGGTACTAAGTACTAGATACGGCTCATCGTGACAGTGGTCTTCGCACTCCCACAGAGGCCTCCCCAACGCTTTGCGGTATGACTCGCACTTCAACTATCTCTTGCTCTTGCCTCATCTTACGATGACCGCGGTACTTCTACCCGAGATGAGTTCCCGGCATTTTGTCAACAGGTTCCAACTCGCAGGGCACCGCCATTGTGCACTGTTGCCACAAGGCAATCCAGCTCGCTATCAGAGGTATTGATATTGATATGAGTCTATGTTTCGAGTTGCACGGTTTCGCTCCTTCCGAATCACATATATTATCCATTGCCATTGAGATCGTCGGGTTCGAAATTCACGCCCCCTAATTCCCTTTGTGTCCAAAAAGAATGTGTAATCACACCCGCATCTCTCCTGTGTTCGACATCTGATGTTGTTTGGCATGGTGTATCATTTCGTGATGCCGTGGCAGGTTGCTGAGATGATGAGACTCACCTTTCATATCAGTGTAGACATCATATCGCACGACATCCCACCTCAAGGGACCACCTAGGCGATGCCGCAATGTTGATTCGACTTTACAGCAGATAGGCTCACCCCTAGTCAGACACAAAAGAAGAACAGCCACAGAATGGCTTGAATCGTCACTTTATGACATAAAATGTAGTGCGTCGTACGCGGGGACAAACGATCCAATAGAAAAGCGACCAGTGGTCATTTGCAACGAGATGAGCGGGGAAATTGAACCGGAATCAAATCCGTCGATGCTGACAGCTGTCACCGCAATCAAAGTTCAAGGGCTCAATTGCCGACACGGATCAGTTTCCCTGCCACGAGGTTCACTCCCTGGTTGTGCACCTGTACAGTCGTTGAATTACAGTCTTGGTTGCCAGATTGGCCACTACTGTGGATCGTGGCTTGTGGACGGCCTACATGCCAGCACATGCTTAAACTTTGGTCTGCTCCTAGCATCTCGTAAACGGACGGCTCGTATCCAAGGTTCGGCAAGAGCGCCTGAAAATTGCACTGATGGATGGAAAAGTTCACACGAATCGTGGGATGTAAATCCAGGTAGATCGAAGAAAAGGTTTACGCCGCCGAGGTGTAGTAGTTTCAAGTCACGTGACCGTTAAAGAAATATGACCTGATTTCTGTTTCTCCCTTTAAAAAAGTGGGTCGACGGCGTTTGATTCAAAAAAACCTTCTCTTCCTCTCTCATTCACCTACTCGTAAGATTTCTGTTGTCGTTGACTCGTGTAATACCTTGCTCACGTCGCACACCAGGACATGATGGGTACCCAGCATTCCGATGGACGCGTCGCACACCGCATCGACAACTACACCAAGTTCTGGGATAAAGACCCTAGCCAGGAAAACGATGCCCAGAACGAAAATCGTCTGGGTAGCTACACCGACGTCGTCAATGGTCAGTTCCCCTTAACTCTCGTTCTCATCCATCCTAATTTTGTGTTTTGCATAGGTTACTACGACGGCGCGACCCAGGTGTACGAGTACGCTTGGGGTTCATCTTTCCATTTCTCTCGCTTCTACAAGGGAGAGGGTTTCCACCAGTCGCTCGCTCGTCACGAGCACTATCTCGCTGCGCAGATGCAGTTGCGGCCGGGCATGCGCGTCCTCGACGTCGGGTGTGGTGTCGGTGGCCCCGCGCGCGAGATTGCCACCTTTGCCGACGTGAACATTGTTGGCGTCAACAACAACGAATTCCAGGTCCAGCGCGCAAGAAAGTACACGAAACGGGCTGGTCTTGACAAGCAGGTCACGTTCGTCAAGGGAGACTTTATGAAATTGGCTGAGCAATTTGGGGAAAATTCGTTTGATGCTAGTATGTGTCCAAGTTATTTCGCGTTGGAATGTGTGCTGAGTTGGATTCAGTATATGCCATCGAGGCTACGTGTCATGCTCCTTCGTGGGAAGGTATCTATGGCGAGATCCAGAAGGTCCTTAAGCCTGGAGGAGTCGTGAGTGCACTTGCGCGCGTTTTTTTTCGTGACACAAGCTAATTGTGCGCGTAGTTCGGTGTCTACGAGTGGTGTATGACCGATGCATGGGACCCATCGATCCCCTCACATAAAGAGCTCTCACATCTGTTGGAAATTGGCAACGGCATCCCTGAGATGCGTCCGCTCCGAGATGCCCGCAACGCATTCGCAAATGTTGGGTTGCAAATTGAGCACGAAGAGGATCTTGCGGAGCGACCTGATGAGGTTCCGTGGTACTATCCTCTGGAGGGCGATCTGCGCAAAGCCCAGACACCATGGGATCTCGTGATGGTGTGGCGCACGAGCTGGAGTGGAAAGATGGTGACGCATACCGGACTGCGCTTCCTCGAGATGCTTGGCTTGGTACCCAAGGGGACGTGGGAGGTTTGTGAAAAGCTCAAGGTTGCGGGCGACGCACTGGTCAAGGGTGGACAGGCCAAGGTAGGAATGATGTCTTGTGTTTGCAATTTGAGCCACGACTGACATGCTTGATAGCTCTTCACGCCGATGTATCTGGTGATTTGTCGCAAACCTTTGCAGGAGGAATGAGGAGGAGGAGATCCATTCGTTTTGCATTGTCGCTATTTAAATTTAAGCATACAGTCATCATCATTAGCTTAGCTACACTACACGATTTGTGTTACGTAATGTACAGTGGAATCCGATCTTTCGGGAGTTCCCGTGTGTGTGGCTGAGGTGAGGCAAGCCTTGCCAGAAGCGACCCCGACGACCCAGACGATGGAGGGAGATCCCAGGATAAGCAAACCCAGGTTGCCCAAGGCTTACACGGAAGACCAGCTCGTCTTCTTGCGGAGTCACATCAGCGGATTCGAGACTCGCACAAGAGGACATGTGAGGGGCGACGCTAAAAAATTTGCTCTCGATCGCGCTACCGAATTTCTCGTTCGATTCGGTCTTCCACCGGATCTTCAAGGCGTCGACGAGGCCGAGCCTAGATTCCGCGAGGTGTGTCTGCTATCTACACCCTCTTTCTCAAAGCTTACCCCAGAGTCCGAGGCAGCAAATATACAACTGGTACAAGAACACAGTCGGGCGCGCAAGGCGCAAGCTCGAGGGACGGACGAGGCCCAAAAAGTTGTCCGATAAAGGTGCGTGCGTCGGGGCTGGGCCAGCCTTTTTATCTGCTCACAACTTTCCGTCAGCGTCGGCCTCGGGTAATCTCACCTGGAGCCCGACCCTGTCGACGTCCTTTGCCTCGTCGACCCCGGACGCACCGGATGCACCCGGTCCAAGTTCGCATTCGCACACTCCACAGCAACAGCAGACCCAGCAGCAGCAGCAACCCCAGTCAGGCCAGCAGCTCCAGTTCACATTCCAGGCTTCCACGGTGCCTGCTCCGGTGCAGGTTCCTTCCCAGAACCAGATCACCATCAGCGTGACCCCTTCCGCACTCCGCGATGCTTTTATCGCCCCGACGATCGACGCCCCGACGCTCTCGTCCATCATCCAGTCCTTTGTCCTCGCACATCCGTCCCCGACGCCGCTGACCCCGGTCGTACACGCTCTCTTTGACGCGACGACTTCGCTCCTCGCTTCCTCTGCATCCGCGTCCACCTCCGCGTCCAGCACCGCCTCCGCATCCACTTCCAACGGTGCCCGGAGCGAGGTCCTCCTCGCCCTCATCCGCCGCTTCGTGGACGCCTGCGCCTTTTTCCCAAACACTATCCTCCACGCGGACGTGTCCGGCCCACACGCCGGCCCTCGCGCGCTTCAGACTGCCCTCCGCAAATCGACCGTATGGGCCCCCATCACCGCCTCCAACGCCCTGCTTGCACAGCACGGCTCGCTTTCGGACGAGATGGAGCGGATCAAGGCGGACAGACAGAGACGCAAGGATCACGTGCAGTGGGCGCAGATTCACGCCGCCGCGATCGAGCTTGGGATTCTCCGCGGTGCGCAGGCGGGTGCTGGCCCTGGCGTTGGACCCAGTGCCGGTGCTGCTCCTGTTGCCGCCGCCGTGGGCGCGAGCGCTGGGAGCACAGCTTACCACCATCGTCCAGCGCAGGAGCTGAGGTACGGCGTACCTCCGCAACCCTCAGCGTCCACAGATGCTTTCTCAGAAATGATGGCCCGGGATGCGGTATGGGAAGCCGACGAGGTTGAGTGGGTCGCGGGGATCATCGTGTTGCGGGCGATCATCCGCAGGGGCGGGGCAGGCCGCAAGGCTGAGTGGGAGCCGCTGTTGGGAGCGTACGAACGACGGTGGAAAGAGATCAAGGACGAGGCGCGGCAGGCGCTCGTAACGGTGAGCTTTTTTCTTGTTGTTCCTCCCGCGCTTGACTTGACGATGCTTTTGACAGGAAATCTTGCTTGGCGCAAGGGATGACCTCGCGCGTTTGGAAGAGACACGCGTCACCTAACGTTATCCGTTCACCATCATATATCATACATGCTCGGTCTGGTCGCTACTTGGCTATCTATCACTCGCTTTCGATCCATCGTGTTCAGAATCCATAGCAATCTTCAGCTTTATCCATATTCATTATTTTCCCTTCGTCACGTTGCTCAATTCCATGTAAACACTTAGGTACAAATTGGCTAGTTTTTTTTTCCCCTTCCGGTCTCGAAACCGTGATGAATAAAAAAGAAGGAATGTGGCAATGATACTTGGCAGTATGCGTCACAAGGCACGCGAAAACAAAACACGAAAAAGACAAGCAAAGAGTGGAAGAACAATTCTCAACGTTTGACCCGCTTGGGATCGTTGTTCTCGTTGTAATCCGACGGGCGGCGTGCGATCGCATTTTGCTGTTGCTGCCTCTGAGCAAGTCCCATGCCTTGGATCGGAGGTGGACGCGTCGATGAAGTCGAGGCGGACACCGCCCTGATCGCGCATGCTAAATAAACGCCAACGCAGGAAAAATAACACGCACATCATCGCGTCGGCACTGCGCTTCAGCGCGTTCGTCTGTCCAGTCTGAAGGGCCCGGACGCCAGTTGACACCATGGGCTTGGGTGTGTGGGTCTGCGGCTGCGGTTGTTGCTGCATCGTAGGTCTCTGTCCAACAACGAAGTGAAACGCGGACAGAAAGAGCACGGGCATCGCGCATATATCCAAGCATACATTAGTAGAACGTCAGTACATGGACAAAGAAAAACGCACCATGCCAGGCGGGATATTAGAGCCACCTGTCGAGGTCATTGGGGGCCTAAAGCGTTTTATGTCTTGTGCTGGGGAACCTGCGCTCGCACTCGACGTGCTCGATGTAACAGAGACGGCGTTTGTTGGTTTGCTTGTGCTAGAACCGGGATTGCCGGTTATACGGGTCGGGGGAGGTAATCTCGCGACAGGCTTCACTTGCGCTTCGTTCCGTATGTTTGCATTCAGAGGTCTGCCAGACGACAGTCCCGCGCTCGACCCAACCCCAACGCGATCGCGCACCTGAGGCTGAGGCGGTTGTATCGCAGGCGGCTGCTTGGGGATATCCACTTCCGCTTCGTGCATACAGGCGTCCGTACTCACCCCGCCTATGCCTTCCTCGAAATCAATCGGACGCCCGAGATCACCCTCACCGAGATCAACCGTGGAGAATAGGGCACCATCCTGAGTGCTGAACGGAAACGCGTCCTCGTCCTCGTCGTTGCCGTTGTTATTACTGCCGTCGCCCATCTCCTGATCCACTGCCTCAGTGGAATGTGCACGGGCAGGTACCGGCATTAGTTCAGCAAATGACACTTTGCGTTCAGGGGCACTGTGCACCCGGGAGAGCGGGGATGCGACAGTTGGCTGTGCAGGTGCTCGTGAAGCAAGTGCACGTTGCGCGTGCATGGGCGTCTGGATTGGGGTTGCTAGTCCGTTGGGGTTTGCTGCGGCGCCGGACGGTGGAGCACGGTTGGCCGATCCCGAAGTTGATGCATGTATACTGGGTTGAACTGAAGTTTTCTGGGCTGGCGTAACGACGGCACGAACAGGAGTCTTGACTTGGGCTTGTTGGGC
>JBBPPB010000298.1:0-15988 GCA_038091755.1 Leccinum pallidistipes | reverse complement strand
TTCAGATGATGCTCACTGTGGAACCCGACCAGATCCCTGGATAATCGGGACCATTTTTCTCCAGGAGCTCTATACCGTGTTCGATTTCAGCAGCGAGTCACCACGAATTGGATTCGCGACGCTTGCTAGTTAGTGGCTTGTCCAGTCTATGCTGGGCTTTCCACACTGCAGTATTTAAGTGCGGTAGGATCTGGCTAGATCGTTAGTAACTTAGTATTGGATAACTTAGTCACATTCTTTTTTTCCGGCCGGCATTATTTAATGGAACGCCGTTCCCAGTTACAACGGTACGAATCGCAATGAGTTTTGAGGAGTTGATGATCAGGATTCGCAGGTCCTAGGAGGGTTCATGTGGAAATTACCTGGCGATGCCAGTGCAGGCGGTCGATCTTCTAAGAGAACTGTCCATCTTGACCTCGACATGCACGAGTTTGAGAAGGACGAATTTCCGAACTTCGGATCATCTCATCTCGTTTCAGAGGAATCCCTTAGTGTGTCGTCAGATGCTGATCCTCTCATACCTTTTTCTTTTCTTTCCCCAAGTTCTTTTTCTTCTTCATCACTCAATATACAATAAGCTGCAAACATTGATCAGTCAGACCTCTCCCTTGCATGATTGAATGTGTACAAGGAATATACATGAGAACCGTACATTGGGTAATTTTTGTGGTGTCAGCAGGGCACCTCGGATTGACCTCGGAGGACACGAATGCTGGTCCTCTCGGGGGATGCCGAAAAGGTTGTTGCGGCTTCAAAGATTTTATTAGTACACAAATCTTCAAACAAGTTCCGTTTTGCACCGCGATCTTGTTCCGCGCTCGGATAACACATCATTCATCCGATTTGTTTCTACCTCTGATGCGGCCGTGGATATTGTTACTGTTAGCTTCTCGTTATAAAGATGTAGGTGAACGATTCACCGGCGCCATAACTTTCCATTCCTCTACAATGCAATTCATCGCGATAACCACACTTGCAGTCACCGGCACACTGGTTGCTCTGGCCATTGCGAAACCTACACCGAACTGGAAGGCGGGTGGCATTGCCATACCGCTCACCAGACACTCTTCCCCTCTGAACTCAACCATTGATTTCGACGCAATGACCTCTCATGGTATATCAGTCAGGGAGTACGTGGAATGAACCGTTACATCTGGTCTGCTCAGGCTGTCTTTATATAGGAAGATTCTTCGTGGCCTAGACAATTACGAGATGAACACGGGGACGGTGCATCCTTTCAATGTGAAACGGAGCGAGTCTAAACTAGGAACCCGTGACGCAAGCGTCCCGCTGAAAACTTATCAATATAACCTGTGGATGGCTGAGATTTCGATTGGCACTCCTCCCAAGACCTTGAAGGGTAAATGCTCCCTGTATCATTCTGATATATGTTCACCCTGATCTACGTTACAGTCCAAATAGACACTGGTGCAGCGTAGGTGCTTTCTTTTAGTTCACTCACCTGTTTTTGTTCAAGTCAACGCAGCGATATGTGGGTGCTGCAGACTGGCTGTACTGGGATTCCAAGATATCGTGACCTCTGGGATCCCCATTCATCTGAATCTGCTATGAACCAGGACGATTCATTTCGGTTTGAATATCAAGATGGAACCATCGTCGAAGTTGATGTATATACTGATAATATAACCATCGGTGGATTCACTGTATGTGTTGCATCGCTTGTGACAACCATTGAATTCTGATGCTAGGCTAGGCAGATCCTCAAACCTTTGGTTCTGCAAAATCATACACTTCTCGGATACAGAACAATGGACATGCAGACGGTTTACTGGGATTGGCCTTCCCATCCGCCTCCGCTTTTGGTGCCGATACGCTATTTGCATCGCTTGTCGGACAAGGGACCCTAACTCATCCGACATTCTCATTGAAACTCTCTGCTTCTGGTGCCGAGATGTACGTTGGTGGAACAAACAGTATGCTGTACAAAGGTAACATTGCATATACACGCGTAACGGATCCTGCGAGTTAAAGTGGTACTTCGATGGGAGTGGATGTTGCTGACATTGGCATTCATGTAGGGATTGTGGCAGGTGTCCATGGATGATGTTCGTGTTAATGGTAAAAAAATCCTCAAAAGTGTACCTGCTATGTTAGACACTGGTGCAAACTACATCTTCGGAGATTGGAACCAGGTTTCAGAATTGTACCGACGCATTGGAGGCACCCTCAACGAACATAACGGCCTTGGTTACTATTATCGTGAGTTCCGCTGCAATGCGTTTCGTACCTTGTTTTCATCGACAATTTGCAGTGCCGTGCGACTCTTTCCCAACAGTCAGCCTTACCTTTGGCGGCAAGACATTTCAAATCCCTCCCGAACTTTTCAGACTTGAACCAATTGAAAAAGGCGATCCTGATTGTTACGGCGCGATCATCGGTAATCGCTTCCCTCTCGGTGAGATTTCAAAGTTTATCGCTTCCCAGTGAACCCCCCTTTTGCGGCGCTCGATGGACTTGTTCTGATTATATAGCCTAGCATTCTGGACCATTGGGATTCCTTTCTTGCAGGGCGTATACAGCGTGTTCGATTACTATACTTTAGAAGTCGGGTTTGCGGACCTCGCTTGAACTATCGCGAATGTTCTCGGTACCACTATATTTATGTGTTTGATCATATAAACCCTAACCATATTTTAGTGGTAGTGAAGGTGGGACATTGAAAACAACAGATCTGTACCACCCTTTGATGGGTGCCTGATTACACAGACTAACAGTCCCAGGTGCACTAAGTTGGAGTCACCACGATGGTGCGGATGTGTTTTCTGTCAAATCAATTTTTCTAAGAGGTCCGAGTTGTTTCAGTATTGTTATAGGGAAACATCGATAGTTACTAATCATCGGCATTCAGCAGAACAATCAGCTTGGCATCAATACAACTCTTGGGATGTGGCGTCGAGGATATCTACTAATACTCAGCTGTAAGGAAATACGGGCAACGTCACACAGCATGCATACAACTCGAAGAAATTTTCAATATACGTCGCTCTCATTCATTCCGAACAGGCTTTTCTTCCGAATTGCTCGCGAGTAAAGGGACGACGGTGACTTCAGCATGCCTAAATGTCCGAATCCCCGTTCGGACGATCCTGAGGCGCGATTTACAATGCGGGTCCGGACATGCAATCTCAGCATCCGTAGTCATCCAATCATGCGGGTGCGTCACGCGCTGCTTGGCGGCCAAGAGTGGGAGGACAGCGCCTAAAACCTCGGCGGGGTCATAAGCAGCTTCTCGTCGCGCTCTCCGTAGACCGCGCCGTCCTTTTCGGCGACCGCACGGTCCAGTGAAACGGTTCTTTTTGCACTCACCAAGGGAATAGATAGAGAAACCTTGGCCAGGAGGGAGATGAAGCATCTCTCCTTGTAGTGTGAAATGGTCTCCTGGTTTGGCGCCGCACAAGATGCGCTCGTTGGATGGGCAGATGACCTCGACGCGAAGGTCGTACAGCTGAAAGCTGTCGTCCTGGTGGTCTGCAAGCTGATTTTGTGGCATCGTCTAGTAATTTTGTCACTAGACCTCGTGTTTGCGCCGATCGATGAATGAGAGAGTCCGATCGGGTCGTATCAATGTGTTGAAAGGGCAAGTTGGAGCTCAGTCGATGGTGGTATACGCGGTCGAGATCGCACCACGTAGATTACATAATCGTTCAGCTTTTCACGCACTTGGCTCCGTCCCATTCCCGTTGCCTCGACCTCGCTTGCCTTTACAGGACCTCAGAATGTACCATTGCGTGCAAATTCTGGTACTCACATAACATGATCGCTACTATTAAGTAATCGCCCCGCCCTGCTTGCGAGTGCTTCGGCTGTCAACATGCAACGGTCGTTCTCCCCATCACCATCACTGGATCATCTATGAGTATACATAGTTCAAATGGCACATTCAGAAGGTCGCAGTCATATGCGCCGGACCAATGTGCAATACACCACCCTCTCGTCACACACTTCTTCACGGCGGCCGGTCGCATCATGCCGGTTTAGAAGTCCGCATGCTACGGTTTCTTACAGTTTGAAGTTACCTCGCAGGCGGTCGGGCCTACGAATCCTTGATCACAGATACCTGTGTCGTCCGATTCACCCCAAATCGAATCGCCGCCATACCCGTACCGACGGACAGAGTATAATTGGGTTGAAAGTTACTGGATTCAACGGGTTCATTGACCAACCGGACCGAGCTGCACAGGATTGGTGGATCAACGAAGCGAGTCTTGTCTTACCCTCTCTTCCACCTTACAAGTTGTCCTGAGACTCTCCAAAGCTTTTGACGGAAAACTATGGACCGGCGGTATTTGATCTGATCGAAACGTCGCTCTATAAACAAGTGTTTAAAAAAGGTGGGGCGATTCCCTCAGGTTAATCGGGCAGGAAGGACCCTTTCGGATACCCACCGGCACTTACACGCTGTCATACAGCACACACGTTGGTTCATACCGACGCGGGGTCCTCTCTCGCCATCACGCCGAGGATTCGGCTGAGTGACACAGAGGAAAATAATGTATGCCACTCAGTATATGTGCGGTCCGGATAATCCTCAATATTTCAATCATCTGACAATCATCATCAATTTGACCTATCCATCCATCAACATTTGTTCCCATCCTATCATTGGCACTGTTGGCTGCTCAGTATTAAGGTCTGAAAACCAACAGTTTAATGCCAGTCTTCCTTTCCATTCCTCTACAATGACATTAATTACTGCGATGACCGTTCTTGCAGTCACGAACAGACTGGTTGCTCTGGCCATTGTGAAACCTACACCAAATTACAATGCAGGCGGTATCGCCATACCGCTCACTAGACACTCTTCTGTTTTGAACTCCAACGAAAACATTGATCTAGACGCAATCACTTCTCATGGTATATCAGTCAGGGAGTACGTTGAACCGTTACATAAAATCGGTCTGCTCAGGCTATTTTTTAGGAAGATCCTTAGTGGCCTGGATAATTACGAGATGAACACGGGGACGATGCATCCTCTCGCCGTGAAACGGAGCGAGTCCATATTCGGAAAGCGTGGTCGTAACCTCCCGCTGACAACTCATCAAATGCAAGTTTGGATGGGCCAAATTTCGATTGGCACTCCTCCCCATACCTTGACGGGTAAATTCTCCTTGTATCATTCTGATATATATTTACCCTGATCTATGTCACAGTCCAAATCGACACTGGTGCAGCGTAGGTACTTTCTTTTCGTTCATGCAGCTGTTTTCGTTTAAATCAACGCAGCGACATGTGGGCGCTGGAAAATTCATGGAATCCCATTTCATCCAAAACTGTCGAGTACAACGATCAGTCATTTGAATTCATATATTCAGATGGAACCTTCGTCCTAGGTGAACGGTATATTGATAACGTGACCATCGCTGGATTCACTGTAGGTTTTGTATCGCTGATGAGCATGACCATTGAGTTCTGACGCCAAGCTACTAGGCGGACCCTCAGACCTTTGGTGCTGCAACATTGTACACTTCTCCGATGCATAACAGTGGAGATTCAAACGGTCTATTGGGATTAGCCTTCCCTTCCGTCTCGAGTTTTGGTGCTGAACCGCTGTTTGTGTCGCTTATCAAACAAGGGAGCCTAATCAATCCGACATTCTCATTGAGACTCGCTTCTTCTGGGGCCGAGATGTACGTTGGTGGAGCAAACAGCATGCTGTACAATGGTAACATCACTTATACACGCGTAACAGTTCCCGTGAGTTAACATGCTAGATGTGAGTGGATGTTGCTGACATTGGCATTTATGCAGGGATTCTGGCAGGTGTCCATGGACGATGTTCGTGTCAATGGTAACAAAGTCCTCGCAAATGTACAATCTATTTTCGACACTGGTTCAAACCTCATCTACGGAGATTGGGAACAGGTATCAGAAGTGTACAGGCGCCTTGGCGCTTCCTCCAAGCAATTGGGAGGTTTTGATTACTATTGCCGTGAGTCCTGATTGCGTTCAGTACCTTGTTACTATTGACATCTTGCAGTACCGTGCAACTCTTTCCCAACAGTGAGCCTTACCTTTGGCGGAAAGACGTTTCAAATCCCTCCCGAAGCTCTCAATATTGGACGAATTGAAGGTTCTTTCCTTTGTTACAGCGCCCTTGTCGGCCAGCAGCCGCCCATCGGTGAGATTCCATAGCTTATTTCTCCCTCCTCACTTTGTGGGGCTAGATGGACTCGTTCTGACTATATGACCCAGGATATTGGATCATTGGGACCCCTTTCCTGCGGGGTGTATACAGCGTGTTCGATTACAATACTTTACAGGTCGGGTTTGCTGCCCTCGCTTGAATCATCGCGAATGTGTTCCCGGTACACTACATCTTTATGAATTCAATCTATTCTAAGTTTTGGTAGAATGTCCTCCATATAAATCCGCAAATTGACTCAAAAAATAATCTGATTAGGAGATTTCATGGTGAAAACCTCGGAAGGGTTGATGGCGACGCTTCCAGGGCCATTGAACAACCGAATCTTGAGAGTGTTATAGAGCGTTTGAGCGCGACTATCTGAGAGGCTGGTGGTACGAACCAGCGTGGCCGGGCGGCGAGCTACTGGAAAATACTCAGGCGGGGGAATCGCACCCCGGCCTAGAGCTCGTTGTTTGCCAGTGGCTTCTTAGTAGTAGTGAATGGGTGTGTGGTAACCCACGGGAAGAAGAGGAGACCGAGTGACAATCTTACATCTTGTACTGACAACATAATCGACTTGCAAAAAGACGAATGGATCCTGGAACAGCTTGACGACGCACCATCCACATTGTATCTGGATCACGATGTAGACTCATCTGAACGGTTCCGCTGAACCATATCCATCTCAAACAAGTCAGGGCCAGGCTGATGGCTTCGACTTCTGAACTGCTCTCTCCGGCGCATAAACAAGCCGTCTTGTCTCCGAGTCGTTCACCCAGCTGTTCAGTGGCGCGGTCCTCGTCACTTTGTTCATATCTGGAGAATGACATCGCCACCGCGATGGGGGGCCACGAGATCACGTTTTGGCCGGACACGGTTTCCGAAGCAAACGGGATCAGAGCCCATAAGAATTTTTATGGTCGTTTCAGAGCGAGGGGAGTCTCAACTCGACTGTATCAGCTGCTTTGCGTGAGTCCGATCGGAGTCCATTGCCTTCCGGCACCTCAGTCCAGGAGTCCCACATGACCTTCCAGACATTCAGAATACGACCACGGACGGACCTTGTGCGTCTCAGTCACAGTCACGATGGACGTGAGGTTGACAACTTGGGGGGTTTCAGATATCTCGGGGCCGAGGTGGTCTATCTGTTTAATTAGTACATGTCGTCGTCGTCGGCGACTCGTCGCCGCCATCTTCGCTCAGGATCAATGTATGTACGTCACCTCCCGCGAGCCAAGCGGCCATTAAGTACTTAGCTGGTATCAGAAACTGTGCATGATCCGATCATTTTCGTGAGATGGTTCAAGGAGACGCACACGATCGGGGCGCGTGACGCGCTCGAGCGCAGTGGCGCCGGATATGCCGAACACGGCGCGAAACGTCGCCGATGTTTCGTTGGCTGTCTCGTAGGGGGTTCTTCTACTTCTGTTGTAGCTAGCGTTCCAGGCGGTCATATTTGCTTGGAGTTGAGAGGCGATGTGGGGTATCACCCCAGCGTTGTGTCAAGTTCCAGCATCAATGATAGCGGGGTCGTTTTTGTTAGGGGGGGACGGGTTGGCTCGCCCGTCCGCACTTGCGGGTTCGAGAAGCCAAAAGAGAACGGCTTCGCGGCGAGTCGAGTTGCGGACTCACCTTCGTCACCTTTTTTTTTCGATCTCGACGGTGGACTTCGAAGCTGTGCAGCGCGGGGTTACGTATTGAGCCTCCAGGGGGTGGGCGCAGGGGGAATGGAAGGAAGAAAAAAAGAACAATGATTCGAGTTGTACAAGGGGGGTCGAACGGGTCTCATTGTTATAACGTCCGTTTGGGGATTCCCACAAACGTATGCCGTGCCACGCCGCCCCCTGGTACGACGACGACGGGAAACAAGGGCCGGATGCTCCTGCGCAGAAACGTAAATACCTCAGGGTGAACGAGCCACCCCTATTGATATGAAACGCTTCTGTTTCCTAGTGTGCTCAGCGTCAGACGCTATCTGCAACACGCCCCATCATTTCCGACTCTGTTCGGTTCCCCGCCGTTCCCCCCTTGGACACTAGGGGCTTAGTCATCCCACTTCTTGTCCACCTGCTGTCACTGCCCCGCCGCCACAGCGCCAAACTACGCGACTCGTAGTGCCTTTCCGGGCGGCGGTGAGCTGTGATCGCTGTCAAATCAAACAATCATGCTGTTCTTCCCCCGGTTCCTTATCCCTTTTGGGGCGATGATAACGACCGGTGAGGGACGTGTGTACGTAGTGAGGGAAGAGAGTAGTATAAGTACCTAGGTTGACAGGGCCTGGGCGAGCTCAAACTTGCGCCCACAACTCGCTCTCGAGACGCCTGATTCGCTTTAACGCGCTTTTAACGACCGGACTTGGCTGTCTGCTTAGACTGTTATAACGACCCTGACCTCGACGAATTTCAGGAACGCTCACCTGTGACGATCAAGTTTTATCGCTTCCTTGTATCCATCTCTGCCTCTTGTTTTGTTTCAATCGTCGTCGCCATCGACCATCTCCTTCCCAACACCCTAATCTCAACCCATCCCCCCCCTCTCTCTCCTTCCTGTATCAACAACTAGATAAGACACTGTCGCCAACCTGGCCTGGCTCAGCATGATCAAACTATCCTACATCTTTTGGACGCCGAGGCATATCAAGATGCCCGGCGAGTCGAGGCGCGCGATGCGTCAACAATCGCCAGACTTGTGAGTTGTCTTTTGTATAAATCAGTGCACCCGAGTTGGAACATGGAACCGCGATCGCGACGCGACGGGTCATGTGATTGATTGATCCATCGGGATTCTTTCTTCTTTTTCTGATTCGATTTGATCCGAACTGACATGCACATTCCAGCACGGGCGATATCGCGATACCCTCACCATGGCAAAATCACTTGTCAGAGATTCGAAGGTCGCTCGAAAACTGCGAGCGGGTTGGCCAACGGGCCTAATCATCGGGGGGAATTATAAGGGAAAGAAACTGGGTACCCGTCTGGGGGTAGCTTGGAAAGTATGGGCTAGTGTTTAAAGTTTGGATCATCATCGATTTGGAACTGCAACATGTAGGGCAGAAGTAACGTGTAGCTTTAGCATCAAATTAGGACAATCAATGGGAACTATGATTAGACGGTCAAGACTTTCTTCGACTTTTGACCCTTGAGCGATTTCGCCTTGTGACCCTTGTCGCGGAGGACGGGATGCCCAGCATTCCTCCGCTCTGCCAGCTCTGATTCCACCTGTTGCAAATCGCGCGCATCGACGGCCCTCCTGCGCGCGATGGACTGCAAGATCTTGTCTCTCCTCACGTGACCGGTCAAACGCCAGGTCTTACTTCCAGCCTGGGACATGCGCACGAGTTCACGACGGCGCATGCGCGCGACCAACTTGAGCGCGAACCGCTCCTCGAGCCACTTTTCGCGCTGCCTGAGCTCCGAGGCGTCCATATCCGCCATGTCCTGTGGGTAATAAAACGGGTCGACGAGGCCAACGACGGTGCGCTTGTACGTGCGGTGCGAGCCGACGGGGCGGAGACCGAGGCGGGTGCGGCGAAGGGGGGATATATAGTTGGCTGTGCGGATGTAGGTCGACCGAACGCCGTAGATGGTGTGGAGGTACGAGCGGACGTCGGTCTTGGTGATGGACGGGGGCACGCGGAAGGTGGCTTCGTAGGGGTTGTAAGCCGTACCCTGGGGGGTGTAGTTGCGAACGAGCTTGAAGATGATGTTGGGAAGGTAGATTTTTTGGCCGACGACGCGCACGTTGTTGGGGGAATCGACGTTGCGCGGTGGGCGTTTGGAAGGCAGGACGCCGCGGATGCGAGTGCGCCGTGCGTTGAGTGCGTCTAGCCACTCTGAGGGGGTGGGGACGGTTCCGTCGTCTTTGAGGCGGATCTGACGCTTTGCGAGGCGGCGGGTGTAGGTGGCGTGCTCGGATGGTGTGAGCGGGCTGTCTGGCGGGGGGAGGAGGTCGGGTGACTTTTTGAGGCGACGGGCGCGCACTGCGAGCGGGGTGGAAGCGTCCCGCGCGGTCGCTGCATGGGGCGGGAGCACGCTGTTGGCGTAGAAGCGCCGGAGAATTCGAGCGAGTAACATTAAAAGTTATTAAAAAAAATGGTGGACGAGTACTACTTATGTTGTCACGTGATGTAAGTCGTGTCACATCTAACCGTATACGCCCGGTACGTAACTTATCACTAACTCACTCAATGGCTCTGTCCTGTGGGCGGTTTTTTCGTGTTCTTAGAGGAATATTTGTACCTGCAGCGTCCATCGTCGGGTTCTGCTGCCTTCTAACGTTCGTTTTTATTCTCTACCAACCCACACCCGGTCCCGGCATCTTGCAGCGGCTCGGATGGCAAGCCTGGGACCTAGTCAACACCATCGATTACTTTGAACATTGCGGACATCCGCCATGTCTATCTCTTCCTTCAGAGAATCACACTGGCACAGACTGGTGGAATGCCATGACTCCCCAAGATGATCCTACTAGCTACCCGACCGACACTTGGGTCCCTCTGTGGCCCCACGACACTGGCCGTGCGTCCTCTTTTCTCCCCTCGTTCCCTGTACTCATGGACTCCAGTGTCCGAAATAGCGATCACCCGGTGCATGATGCCGCCCGAGCTCGTCGGGGACATGTGTGCACCTGATACGAGCCCAGAGTGGGACGCCATCAAGGGTAATTGGATCCGTGTCGATCGCGATTTGAACAGGCAAGCCGGCTTGTGGACTCTGGTATGACGCAGCTCGGGAAAAGTCGGCGTTGAGCTGACGTTTGCACGACAGAATATATATTATAGAAGAACTAGGCGACTTGATGTACCCCTCGTCACCGACTTTCAGCTCCTCCCGTCAGGGGAGGAGCCTACTACTCCGTCGGACTCGTGGACCAAAGTCCCTCATTCCATCCGGGACGGCGTCATGCGCACCGAACCACTGTATCTGTGGTACAAGACTGGCAAGTCGATGCAAGAAATGTCTGCAAACGAAAAGAACGACATTATCACCGAGATCGACGTCCTGTTTGGCCAAGACCGGCCGTGGTACGGCTTTGACAAGCTCGAGCCCCCCGTCACCTCAATGGAAGAGGGCCGTCACTCCAGCGTCTACGTGACGTATCGAAAGGGTATCAAACGTAAGTCGTGCACTGTGACCAGATACTCAAACAGCCCTTGAAACACCCCGTTAGCCGTACCACGTGCACCTCCCCTTCATTTTTCGGAAGATGGTCGGTTCAAGATCCTTCAAGTCGCAGATCTACACTATTCAGTCTCTAGCGGCGAGTGCCGCGACACGGTACTCGATCCGTGCGAGGCATCGGACAGCCTCACGAACTCGCTCTTAAGTCGTATCCTCGATTTGGAGAAACCTGATCTGGTCGTCTTCTCCGGCGATCAGCTCAACGGACAAGGTACCTCTTGGGACCCCAAATCGGTGCTCGCCAAGTTTGCCGTGGAGGTAACCGACAGGAAAATTCCATGGGCAGCCGTGTTTGGGAACCACGACGACGAGGACGGGGACGCCAAGGCCGAACAAATGAGGATGATGGAAGCGCTACCCTACTCACTCGTCGAGCGAGGTCCAAAGGACATCCACGGCGTGGGAAATTATGTTCTGAAAGTCAAGAGCGCGGATCAGTGCGTAGTAAGGCGTTGGAAAGGGGTGGACGTGTGAGCTGATGCTGAACCGACAGATCAATGACACAGTTGCTGACGTTGTACTTTATGGATTCTGGAGCGTACTCGACGGGGTATTTGGATTGGTTTGGGTCCTTTTTCCCTACCGAGTATGACTGGATCCACACGGTAAGCGTAATGCTTGGTGACGATCTTGAAAGCTCACGTCGATGACAGGATCAAATCGACTGGTTCTTGAAACAATCTGCCTCGATGGACATCATCGAACGTCCTTACCGCCCACAGAACGATTCATGGGAACGAGACCAGATCGCACCCGTGACACGCAAGCGTGCTAAACCGAACGCGCTGATGTTTTTCCATATTCCGCTGTACGCTCAGAGGCTGTCTCAAAGGTGACTAGTTCTGACTACTTTCTCTAGACAAGAGTCGTTTGGCGTGGTGGACATAGACAGTCGTACGGGTGAGTCACTCGATATTGGGATGCACGGACTCGAGGGTCCCGGGTCTGCGAAAAAGAGCGATGGGATGCTCGAAAATGGATTGTTGAAGGCGCTGGAGAGCGATCACAAGGCCAAAGGTGCTATTCCCGAGGTCAAGGTCGTCGCGAACGGGCATTGTCACAGTGAGTGGTGTGATGGCACAGGGCATGCGTCTGCTAACTCTGTCGTCAGTTACCGAAGACTGTAAGCGCGTGCAGGATGTGTGGCTGTGCTTTGGAGGTGGAGGGTGCGTCACGCTCGTGCTCTTCTGTGGATGTACATGACCGATTTCATTTACAGATCGTACTCTGGGTATGGCAAAATTGGGTAAGTCGCTGCGTTGTTGATAGTAACCTGCGAGCTGACGAATTGTAGGTTTGATCGACGATTCCGGGTGTACGACGTTTCGGACTATGGTGAGACGATCAAGACGTACAAGCGTACCGAGCACGACGAGGTGTTGGACGAGCTTGTTCTTGCAGGGAATGGTGCTGCACCGTACAATAGCGAGGGTTTTGTTGTATAAATATAGTAGTGTGGAAATTTCCCACCTGACCTGAATGAGCCACCCGGCGCGGGTCCAATAACTGTAACTGTACTAATACCGTTCGTCTTGAATTGACAAACACCACCATGATGGCTACTTCCTCGCAGCCACCGCCGTCCGATGGCCATCACAAATCTCGTCGCGAAAATCAGTCCGTCGCATCCACCCACTCCTCCTCCTCCTCGTCTCGCGCGGCCCGTGCAGCGCACGTAAGTTCCATCTCGCAAAGGACAGTCACATCGAGTGCTCACGACTGGCTGGCAGCCTGCGGTCGAATCAGCCGTCACGCGCCTCCTTGTAGCCATCAAGCAGCTCCTCGAATCGCTCACGATGTGGAGCAACATCCAGCTATCAGAGAACCAGATCAGCGACGTCTACGTCCGTCTGGGCAACGACTTCAACGCGGCCGTGGCTGCGTTTGCCGCGTTCGAGATTGACATGTCGTGCGTATCACTTTTTTTATTGCCACGCACCTACGTGGCTCGCCCATGCGCCTCGTGTTGAACACCGCGTATGTTCCTTTTTAAATCATGCAGAGACCTCATGTCCATCCCTGAAGACCTGCGCGACGTACTCGAAACTTGCCTCGCAGAAGACGCAACACCCGACAATCTGGCGATCTATCTGCCCAAGGTCCGCGCGATCATCACGCGCCTCCTGCAAGGCCTCCGAACCAAGCAGTCTTTGTATCGTCGCATCGTTTCGGACCAGCAGCAACAGCAGAACCAGAACCAGGATCAGCAGAAGACGACATCTGGAAAACATCGCTCTGGCTCGTCCTCGCACACACGCTCGCAGTCGCATTCTCGTACGGGCTCGCGGTCGTCTAGGTCTGCAAGTGATAAGCTATCGAAGCAACAGGACGACGAGACGAGACAGCGCCGCTCGCAGCTCTCGCGGAGTCATGGTCCCGTCGAAGTCGAAGAGCAACAACCACAACAACAACGGCAGAATGTGGAGAAAGAGAGGGAGAGGGAGAGCGTGTTCGCCGCGCGGCAGTCCGCAAGAGCTTCCTCGCATGCTTCCAAGCCTTCTGAATCTCTTTCTCAAACACAGTCTCAATCTCAACAGCCACGCATGACGCCCCCGCAGGTATTTCGGGAACCGGACGACGAGCCACCTGCGCAGGACAGGGCGTCCAACAATGTCCACCTTGGCCCCCAAGCAGCACAGCCACTTCACCGGAACCTTCATCCGGGCACGTCTGGCCGCCATCAGGAGCATGTGCCGGGTGAGCCTGGCCCGTCCAATCCACGTTCGTCGACGTCACCTCCATCGTCTCACCCCCAGCCACTATCAGATATTGATACGCCCCCGCCAGGTGCCCAGGCTACTCCCGTTCCGGCTTCGGTCAAGCGCTACTCGCTCGTAGATAAGCCCGTGTCGCCACCACCGCGGTCCCCCCCTGCAGTTGTTATCGAAGAGCCCTCTCCTGACCGGAACGACGCAAACGGCAGTGGTAGCGGTAGTGCCGATCCGTCCCCCCCACAAACCCCACCCATTATCGACGCGCCCGATGCGCCGGGCGTCGCGAGCTCGCTCGCAGCACTAAAGAAGAGCGAAGCGCTCGAGCGGCGTGCGTCGAAGCGATTCTCGACGTACCACATTAGCAAGATGACGGGGGGTGCAATCGGCCCGATGAGCATGGGCATGGGCATGGGTATGACGCGAGAAAGGACGTTGTCAGCGTCTCCGAACCGGCGGTCGATGGCTGCTCCGTCGTCCATGTTGACTCCGGGTGATTTGGCGGTGCTCACAGAGGTGGATGAGCCGGAGGGGAAGCGGGATGTGGTGAGCGGGAAGCGGACAATGCGTACGCCTTCCCCTGCGGGCGTGGAGGGGTTACCGCCGCCTGTACCCCCGTTGCCACCTTCGATGGCCGACGCTGTTGCGCGCGTGCCTCACACGCTGCTACGGACGCCGTCTCACTTGAGTAAACTGGCGGAGGAAGTGGAGCCGGAGGAGTCGGCTCAGTCCACCGCGTTCCCCGTGTTCATGCAGGTCGGGCGGGAGGTAAAAAAGGTGATGCTCGAATCTGGGCTGACGTTTGCTTCCCTTCGGATGCTGTTCGTGGACAGGTTTGCTTATAATCCGGGGATGGAGAACTTTCCTGCGATTTATATACGGGATCCGTTGAGCGGCGTGCAATACGAGCTGGAGGACATTGAGGAGGTGAAAGCAAAGTGTTTATTGTCACTCAATATTGAACGTGAGTCGTTTCTCCATACTATATACGTGTGTGCTAACCACCCTCGCCTCTTTGTAGCGCTGGACCAGATCAAGCAACACATCGACGCGCAGATATCTGTGCTCTCCAACGATCTCAAGGACCTCAAGACCTCCATGGTCAACAACAAGCGGTCCTCTGTACCTTTTCATCCCATCATTGCGCATGATTTCGCGGAGAGCACACCCGCCGCTGACCGCCCGTCGGACAAGCAGTTTGCACACGTCGCCCGTCGACTGTCGCGCATCGTCGGGGGTGAGGCCACCAACGAGTCGAACCCATTCATACTCCCGCAATCGACGGGACAATCACTCCAGCTGCAACCCCAGGGGACGGGCGCGTCCGTCATGTCCGAGTACTCGAACCGGGTGGTGGCCGATCTGAAGACGCAGTTTGACGAGGTCCAACACCTGCGGCGGGACCTTGGGATCATGCGTCAGCTGTACACCGAGTTTGTGAAGTCAACCAAGACGTCGTTGGGTGCGCTGCGGCAGCAGACCCAATCCGTGAAACAACTCGCGAATTCGCAAGTGAGCGGAGCGAGGGCGTACGTGGACACTGGCAAGACGAAGCTAGACGGGCGGAGCCAGACGGTGTTGACGCAGATCGAAGAGTTGCAGGATACGGTCGAGGCGCTCAAGGACGATGTGATCCGGCGGCAGGTGACACCGAAGCCGCAGCTGCTGAAGACGATCGAGGAGGACGTGCAGGCGACGTCTGTGGAGCTGGCGAGTTTGAAGGAGCACATCGATACGATCAAGCCGATGTGGAAGAAGACGTGGGAGGAGGAGTTGCAGAATATCGTGGAGGAGCAGGGATTCTTGGGGCATCAGGAGGAGCTGTTGGCGGATTTGAGGGAGGACCACAAGGCGCTCGTGGAAGTGTTTCGGCATGTGAGAAAGGTGATTACGTTGCGACGGGGCGGGAGCAGCAGTAGCAACAGTGGTGGTGGGGGTGGTGGGGGTGGTGT
>JBBPPB010000297.1:0-16007 GCA_038091755.1 Leccinum pallidistipes | reverse complement strand
CGTCCAGGACATCGCATCACGCTCAGATGCGTCTCTCGCCCGTCTGTTTTACTCTATATTTCTCTTCTTACCTCTGCTCACCCCCTTCCTAGGAAATGCTGAGGCCCCGGCCGGTAGCAGCGACCAGGATGGCGACCCTTTTGCTGATCCAGTCAGTGACACCTTCGTCAGTACCACTCCCGCTGGAGTTCCTGTAACGCCTGCCGTCGCGTCAGTACCCTCTGAATCTGTGCAGCCCAATCAATTCGCATCCGCTCCCCCTGCTGCTCCACCCAAAGCACCCGTCTACCAGCGTCGCTGGTTCATCGTCACCGCCGTCATAGGAGCCCTCCTCGGCATTGCTTTGCTCTTCATCATATTGTTCCCAGTTCTCAAAGCCATCGTCCAGGATGTTGTCAACAAATCTACCCTGGACATCGTGACAGCTGCCATAACAAACCCAACTAACACTTCGTATGTCCGATCTCTCATTTCCACTTCTACCTCCGCTCTTACAGCCCTCCATCACAGTTTCCAACTGTTAATGCAAGGCACCGTACGTAAACCCGCTCTATCCTCTTGCCTTCGCATAGCGACGTCTTTCATCAGGTCGCCCATACAGGCATATTCTCTGCTGTCATCTCCTTTCCGACTCCCTTGAATGTTAGTTGGTTGGATGGGTCAACAAAGGTTCCCCTCGGATATATGCAGTTGTCCCCGCTGTATGCTAAGAACAAACGTGCCACATTAAACGATACAACGACCTTTTTCATCACGGACCAAGATGCTTTCGGTCGTTTCACGTCTGCCATGATCACGTCCCAAAATTTCACCTGGCAGCTTGAGAATTACGATGTTACCGTCCAGGCAGAAAAGTTTCCAACTGCCCATGGTATATCATTCAACAAATTGGTCACGATAGATGGCGAGTCGCAGTTTTGGCTCTGCGCCCCATTCTCATCTCACCCCTTGTAGGCGTAAACAATTTTGCCGGAAATGTTCAGCTCGAAGATCTACAGTTGCCGAGTGATGATCCCAGCGGCGGTATCAACTTCGTGACAGTCACGCAGCTCAACAACCCAAGGTCAGTTGTTTGTTTTTCCATTTTGTGTGCTGGAATCGTGACTAAAGCGGGATCTCAGTCCATTCGCTCTCGATCTTGGAACAGTGGTTTTCGATCTCTCCTACCAAGGTGTATATTTGGGCAGTGGTACTGGTCCGGACACCCATTTGGTACTCTCCTTCCTTTGAAACGTAGAATGGACGCTTACACTTATCGTTAGTCTCCGGGACATAATAATATCACCCTCAGCGGTGTTCTGGTTCCACAAACCACCGCCTCTGGCCTCGCTGCAGTTTCGCAATTGTTTACCAATTACCTCAATCATCAAAACTCGCCTGTCCTCGCAATTGGAAAGTCCACTATTCAATCAGACGGAACAACGATATCTTGGCTCAGTCAAGGCATTCAAAGCCTCACGATGACCGTCCCATTCCAGTCTTCAGCGCCGATCAATCCAATTCGGTCCATTGACATCGGCAGTCTAGCGCTCGCGTTTACACCAGAGACGGCATGGAATCCTCAGACAGACAGCAACTCGATTTATGCCTTCATGGGTAAAGAGAAAAAGTCATTTCATAGGTGGAACTGACGAATCTGTTGGAATTTAGAACTTCCTTTTGGGTTTAGCGTGTCGATTTCAGCCATCCAGAACCAATTTATTATCATGCAGAATGGCTCCAATGTGGCTGGTTTGTCTACGGTGCGTCGGATGATGTGTTTGGTTACGGCATATCATTGACATGCTCGATATAGCCTCTTGGAGCTTCCGCCTCGTCGATTGCCGTCCTGGGACCGACAGATACCCAGGGTCAAATCACCATCACTATTTCCGACGGATTCCTCAACACGACGGACGCGGAGCATGGATCTTTTTCTGCATTCAGTAGGCCAGATTCATTGTTTGTCAATAGTTCGCTCCTTATATCAAGTTATCAGATATGGAACTTACGGACTCGCGGACCACCGAGTTCTTGATGGTAGGCAATTCGACCGCAGTGGCCAACACCAGCCTTGGCCAAATCACCCTTGATCCCATTCGGGTCAATGTGACTACGAGCCTGAATGGTCTACAAGGATTGAAAGGGCTCACTACAATCGAATCCGTAGATGTCATGGGTGGAACCCAGCAAGCCCTCAACCTTAGTATTGATGGTGGGTGACGAAAACCCAAGACTATAGAACATACTTAATTCTCGTTACAGTGTCCATCGTCAACCCGTCGAACCTTCAGTTGGCTACGGGTGATCTGAGTAAGCACTCCCAGTCATCATCCTCGTCGCCATGAGTTTGACTTGCCCTATCAGCTCTTCAACTACAGAAAGGTGGTGCCATTCTTGGTACTGCTCTGATGCCTAATTTGACACTGTACATGGGAAACAACTCATTGACCTCGACATCGGATTTTGAGGTGACTTGGTTTCGGTCGATTTCTTTATGTACTAAATTGATGACGACATCGTCTAGCCAAACAACAGCCCTGAGGGGATGCAGACGCTCAATGACTTTGTTGGCGGCACTGGTCAGAGAGTTTTTTCTACATTCTTGGATTTGAATTTACCGTTGTCACAGACGTCGAGCTTGCAATAGTTGGGTTTAGCGGTAGCACGCAGGTGGAATCTTTGTTGCCCGCCTTCGAAAGCTTGAATGTCACCGCGACTCTGCCTGGCTTGAAGTCGAGTCTACTGTCTAGCGGTTCACTGGAGAGTAGGTATTTCCTAACGAGAACCCACTTTCGCTGACCTCTGACTATTCACTCTATTCACTAGTGCTCCCAACTACGTTCCATGAAAACAATATCAGTCAGGTTACAGTCGATCTAGCTAATCCATTTACATCTGGCTTCGTGATCACTCGTATAACTTCCTCTGTTACGTCTCACGGACTTGCTCTTGGAACCATTCAAACAGCTACCAATTTTTCCGCTGCCGGAAAGTCAACGACAACGTCCCCTCCTCTGGATCTGGACATGAACTTTGACCCTCAAATGCTGTTTACGCTTGCCCGTGTTCTCGCTGTGGAGGCCGGTCTCGATCCGGCACCTTTGGATGGCATCGTGTCATTGGGTGGATATTCTTATGTTTCATCCACTAATGCAGACTCGACTCCAGCCAGTCGTAGAAGCAATGTTTTCACGTAGGAGCATCGAGCAGCTTAATTTCTTGTGCTGATCGACCTTTTTTGTCAGTGGCTTCAACCTACCCTCTTTCATCGACACAGCTTTCAAGCAGTTGCGTTCTGATGTCCAGCTGTCTGCGGAACTTACTATTGGTAAGTTGTCGTTCTTTCCACCTCTCTTGGATTCCTGATCCTCGTGTCCAGGGGAATATGCGACAACGTTGAACTACACTCAACTCAGTGTTCCAATTGCAACCGACAGCAGCCTTAACCTGATCCTACCTGTCTTGGCGCAACCCATCGTGCAGAAAATTGTATCGGGATCTGTGCTTGGGTACGTAATGATCAGACATTTTTGTTTTCTTTGTTGAGGTCGCTCCTCACCAGCGTCGACACCGTCATGATAACAAATCCCCAGGAAACCTCTTTCGGTAATTGGTGTCTTACTCTGATCCACTTCATTTGGCTAATCGCTGCTACTAGGGACGCAATTGAACGGAAGTATCACGAACGCAGGACCTTGTGAGACCATTCTTTACGGATACGAACATGACTGACATCGCCTCAGTTGATGCCATTATCTCCTTTGGCAATGGTTTGGCCGTTTCTTGGAACGGTCAGGCTCTCGGGACGATGCACATGGATGATGTCAACGTCGTGGGCGATGTTGGAGCTACACTCAATGTCCAGACTTCCTTTGAAGTGGCGGATGTGAACGTGCTCGCAAATTTCACCAAGGTGTTGCTTAACGATGAGTCGTTTCAGTGGGTGATCTCTGGGGAGAATCTTACTGGTAAGGAGCAAATTGACTGTAGATAAGTGGACGCTCATTTCTTTAACAGTCGCTGCGCTGGGTATGCCTCTCTGCAATGTTCGACGTGAACATATTTCAAACTGTTGTCACAGGCATTCAAGTTCCAGGGATTTCACTGCCACCCAAGGTTGTTACTCTCAAAGGGTTCAATGGGTTGAAGAACGGTGTTACGATCAACTCGTTTGACTTGCCCGCCAATGATCCCGAGGGCGGTATTCATCTCACAATTCAATCCACAGTGACAAATGTAAGCAATGCCACCAGTAGTCTCTGCTGCTACTAATTTTAGCATTGCGAGATAGCCTTCACAAGTCGGTATCGAGTTGAGTTCCATCGCTTTCAATACCTATTCTAGCGGAATCGAGATTGCTCCTGTATCCTCGTCATCGTCCGTTACGCTCGCCCCTCAGTCCACGTCGCCACTACCTCTCGCTGGTCGGCTCATCCCTCAGGACACCGCTGAAGGTTTGGCTGTTGTGTCACAGATTTTCAACAACTTCATCCATGGAGAGGATAGCCAAGTCATCGTCCAAGGAGCGAGTGCTGGTCCAACTGATGTAAGCTTAATTGCGATATTATTTTGTGTGCAGTGAAAGCCCATCATCGATCCATCCAGGTCACGTGGCTCAATGAAGGGATACGGACTCTCCAAGTTGCGACCTCGTTACCTAATCAAGGCAAACTTAACGTCATTCAGTCAATCGCCTTGGAGCAGTTGGAGTTACTTTTCACAGAAGGCACAGCATACGATCCGACGACAAGCAGCAATGCAACTACAGCTGCCTTTAGTCTACCATTCGCTTTCCCCATCGATATCGTATCCTTGGCTCAGAACATCACAGTCGGATTCGACGGGCAAGCGTTCGCTGAGCTTGTCATTCCCGAGTCACCGAGTACCACCGACGTGCAGACCCGCATCATCGATCTAGCCTTTTCGGACGTGCCCTTTGCCGTCTTTGCTGATAAGCATTCGGTATTTGATGACTTCGTTGCCGCGACTACCCTCGGAGACATGCAGACCCTTGCTTTGTCGGGAGCTGCTAATGCAGCCGCTTCCACTGCTGTTGGAGTCTTGTCGCTGTCAGACATCGAGTTCTCCGTCGACTCTTCTATTGCAGGTCTGCAGGGTCTGGTGGCCAAACCAGTCACTGTATCCAATCTGGATGTCAACCATGGATACCCTAACTACCTGTTGATCACAGTTGACACAACTCTCTTCAACCCCAGGTGAGTAGTCCATGTGTTGTGTGCTGTGCCATGTTGATAAGTTGTGTTTAGCAATCTGACAATCGGTACCATTTTACGCATCTCTTCCAAGTAAACTGCTTATATCCCATTTAGGTGCGGGAGATGTTGCTTTTACCTTGCAATTTGAGTGAGTATATTCAACCCCTTTGTCCTTGAGTCTCAATTGACTGTTGCATCAGGGACGAAACAATTGGATCTGCCGATTTGGTGAGTACTTGAGGTTCCCGTTAACTGTAAATATCTTGATCCGTTTGTTCAGAGCAACATGATCATAGAACCAGGTTCCGTTAATTACACAACCGGTAAGATACTCTGAAGGAACGAGACGTATTTATGAATGCCTTCTCCAGATGTGCTATATTGGCCACAGGACAGTTCAGAGATTGCTGCGGGCCAGACGATGTTGGAAAATTATCTCCAAGGAGTCGATTCCAACACAGTTATCTTTGGGACAACCGTCTCTACGCCGATCGAATCTTTGCAACTTGCGCTATCACAGATCAGACTCTCCCCTGTCACCATTCCCGCATTGCATCAGAATCTCATTAATGCCGCCACTCTGGAGTTCCCGACGGACATCGTGCAGACAGGAATTGCATCTGCTTCTTTCAGCCTCGCAAACCCATTCACGGCAAGCATCAACCTCCTTACGGTCGCAGCCACGGCGACGTTCCAGAATTTGACGATCGGCACTATCAAGAACGTCGATGTATCGTCGAATCCGATTCATGCAGACGGTCATAGTAATATCACATCGCCAGCGCTTCCGTTCAATTTCAATCTAGATCCATTCACGATTATTGAAATGATCGACGTCTCAGCGCAAGAACATGGTGTGGATTTGGGGCCCTTGACGCAGTTGTTCCAACTGGTCATTAATAACCCTGATTTCCATCCACCAGTGCGTGCCTAGTGTTGTAGTCTTGTCCACAAGGGTATTCATTAGTCGCTTCCAGGTCAAGACTTCGGTTGACACTAATGCTCCAACTTGCGTTAGGTAAGCAATGTCATGATCATGCTGGAGGGATGTGCTCATTTTGGCTCTGCAGCGGGAACCAGTTTGACGTAGACGATGCTATCCTCAACGCTCTGAAAGGCCTCCAAGTTGATCTAGCAGTTGATACCTCGTTGAAGTTGGACGATTGTAAGTTGCTTAACTGCCTGGCTCTTCGGATCTCCATGTTTCATTGCAGATGCGACGAGTCTGTCTTTCCTGCAGAAAGGAGTAACAGCAATCGTAAGACCAGTCGATCTTCAGGATTATATACGTTGATTGTGATGCTCTTTAGACCGACCATACTGCGCTTTATCTCATCGGAGCCGTTGCTGCTCCAATAACGCAGGATTTAGTGAACGGTGCTGTCCTTGCTTTCTCTGAGGCAAACATCACGTATGTCACCCATCTTTAGCTGTTTGTACGATGACTCAGTGTAGCATAGGAACATCTCGGAGAACGGGTTTGATTTGGCTCTCCAAGGCTCATTGACGAACATCGGGCCACTGGATGCATCCATTGAGTTTGTTGACCCGCTCGTGTATGTGGAGTAACCTTGATTTGAGTGGCCAACTAACGACCACTCTAGCATTAACTGGCAGGGCAATGATATTGCAACGATCGCACTTCCTCCTGGTGAGCCGTGTTGTATATGTGCCTTCCATGACCTTTGTGAAAACTTGATTCATGCAGTTTGCGCTGCTGCCAATACTGGTGTTCCGAACTATGCCACAAAAGGAACGTTGGTCATTACCGACAATGCACAGTAGGCCATCTTGTAGTGTCTGTGTCACCGTGCTGAAGTTATCTTCATAGATTCACCTCGTTCGCCACCTATTTGCTCCATAACCCAAGCTTTGAGTGGACGATCTCCACATCAAGCCTCCGAGTGACTGCTCTTGGCACGATCTTTGAGAACGTATCTTTGACGAAGACGATCACGTTGAAAGCATTCAACAACTTGCCTGGAGTGACTATCAGTAACTTCCAGCTCCCATCCGATGACCCCGACGGAGGCATTACGATCGACACCGATTCAGTTATTCCGTCGCCTTCTCGTAAGTTTTATGGTGATTGCCTTTTATGCTTCTCATTGATGCCTTCTAACAGAGCTCGGGATTGATATGGGCACTGTCACGTTCCAAGCGTACTTTGACGACACCCTGGTCGGGCGTAAGCTTTTCCATTATCTAAATCTTGTTCACACTCAAACGAAGCGGACTTTCAGCATTGACTGCCACAGACCTCGTGCTGCTTCCCGAGGGAACTGTCACTACACACCTCGCGGGTCGCATAGTCCCTCAGAGTGGCAATGATCTGAATGTGATAGGCCGGCTGTTCTCGGAGTATCTTGCAGCAGACAACATCACATTAAGTGTCAAGGGAGAATCAGTCCAGCCAACGGGTGCAAGCTCACCGGTCACTTGGTTAAGCAATGCGTTCCAGACCCTCACTCTGGCAGTCAGCCTTCCTGGCCAGAAGTTCAGTGTGAGTACTACACCGAGAACACAATTTCCCTCGTTTGTTCACCCCTCGAATAGATCATCCAATCTATCACATTGGAGGACCTTGATCTGGTCATGAACACTGAGCAAGAGGCATTTGCTCCGTTGTCGGGTTCAAACAACACTGTAGCAGAGTACAAGAATCCCTTTGGTTTCTCGTTGCAAGTCATCCAATCCGCAGTCAACATGACTCTGGGCGTAGGAGGAGCACCTGCCGCGTTGGTCAGTAACTGACATTCCCAGAGATGACGTGGCTGACGCCCTGTCTCAGCTCAACCTCCCATTGTCCAACAACATCGGCGGCGTCTCTACTGGGAACCTTGCCTCTCTTCCGATCAGCTTCCATAATGTACCGCTAGTGTCGCTCAATGACGCTGCGTTCGAGTCGATGTTTGCAGGGGTTACTGACAAGGACTCGGCAACCTTTGATCTCAGTGGAACCGCCACGGTGACTGCAAAGACGTCGATTGGCGATATACCTATCTCGGGCATCCCCTTCGACGTTAGCTCCACATTACAAGGTACGTCAGTCGTTCAAACGACGTCTCTTATCTTATTGTGTTTTATGCAGGCATCAACTCGTTCGGAGGCACAGCTGACATCCACAACATAAGCATCACAGGTAGCGGCGGGACTAATGGTAATCAATATATCGTTGCACCACTCACCACGGAGATGAACAACCCTTCTCATGTCTCTCTTTCGACGGTGGATATCGCTCTTCCTGTGTACTATGAAAACGTGATGATTGGGCGTGCGGCATTCAACGTGAGTCCAAGATTCATATGAAGTTCCATTTATCCTGAACAGCAGCTTCGCAGACATTCGATCTGGTGCCTGGAGAAAACACTATGCCGGGAGAGTTTCGTTATGAGCCTGCTGATGCGAATGACACGGTTGCCCAAACCTTCCTGACGAGCTTTGTGCAAACTGGGAATGTTCTTCCCTTGACTGTGAAAGGAGACAGCGCTAGCTCCTCCTTTACTTCGCTGATTCCCGCGCTCGAGGGAGTGACACTACAGAGTAGTGTGACTGGTGAGTGCTTGGGTACGGGATTTTTGACCTGTGCATACGTGCTGATAGGCTTTCTCGAGGATTAAACTCGCCGGCTATCATCACCCATCTGTACGCCACCATCACGCTGACCACCTTGTTGACGAACGAGGTCGAGCTAAGCTTCGACGTGAGAACTTGCTCATCAGTTGCCGCATGCGAATCACTGATTGACGTGCGAATTAGATCTTCAATCCACTGGGAGCCGATCTTGTCATTGAATATGTCCAAGCGGACGGTCTTGTTAATGGAAAGATCTATGCTCACTTTGACCAGCCGTTTAGCAGCTTCGTCATCCCACCGGGTCAAACGGTGAACAGCGGAACGATCCCTAATGTGCTCCTCACCCAGGGTGCGCTAGCGTCTCTCGAAATTATCCCATTGGGATACATGGATGTGCAAGCTGTGGCGACCGTACGGTGCGCTGAACTCTTATTCATGTCATGATCGATTTAAAAGCTGACCTTGGCGAGCGATCAACAGAATGGGCGAGAATGGGTACCAAGTCCCGTGGATGCACGTGAACCAGTTGCACGTGGCAACGGCTTATGATCTCGGCCCGCTCTCCCTCGCGGATATATCCTCTGTGCTCACCAATACGACCTCTGCGCTCACCAACATATCCTCCACGCTCCTTAATACTACTTCCTCTGTGCTCACCAACGTATCCTCCACGCTCATTAATACCACGTCCTCTGCACTCAACGGCGTATCCTCCGTGCTCACCAATACTACGTCCTCTGCGCTCAACGACATATCTTCTGCGCTCACCAATACGTCTTCTGTGCTCACCAACACGCCCTCCATTCTCACCAACAGTGGCATACACCTCTTGTAGTCTTCGTCCTCGAAGGGTTCATCTTTTCTCGGAGCTGTAGGCAACGCGACAGGTGAGACGCTCTTGCTGTAAGGCGTACGACGCACGTGTAACAGATTAGATCGAACATTGCGGTTGTCTCGATAGTTCCGTTCATCACACTCATTTTTCTTGCATGCGAACTTCTCAAACTTCCAATCCTTTACCTGATACCTCGATACCAGTTTGTTTCTTTTTATTCCTACTTAATTGGGGTCAGAAATAGATGTGCACGGTTGTCTCGATAGTTCCGTTCATCACACTCATTTTCCTTTTCCTTGCATGCGAACTTCTCAAACTTCCACTCCTTTCACCTGATACCTTGATACCAGTTTGTTTCTTTTCATTCCTACTTAATTGGGGTCAGCAGTAGATGTGATGTAGGTAACAGTAGGTTGTCGATCAGAATTATGTCTTGACTATAATGCATTGCGCAGCAATTTGGGGTTTCACGGCCCAGCTGGCCGATCGCGAAGGAACTTGTCTCGGATCAAACTGAAGTTGCTTCAAGTTGGTCAAGTGCTTGCATTCTTGATACACTCCTCGGATGGGTTGTGAAGAGATGAACGAAACATGATGGGGAGAACTAGGATCGTTAGTTGGTCGCTGCGGCCACTGCGGTCCCGGGATGTTACGGTTGAGTTCGTTTAGCCCAGCCGTTGCCAGACTGCCACGAAGTTCAATCGGTTTTCCTACGCGCCACTGATTGGGGCCGCCCAAGCCTCAAGGTGCAGAGGTCCCTACCATATATAGCTTAATTGGACTCCTTATCAGTTACAAGATTCCTCTAGATCAGTGTGGCTCTGTCGATGACGACCGCAGGGCTGTCGGGTTGCCAAGTAGGTTGAAACATTGTACAACATATGCACTGCCACAGTGCCACTCAACGGAATGATGATTCCAATTTTTGAGGGCCGAGGCACCGCCGTTTAATTTCGAGAACCACCCACCTCCGACTTTCTCCGGACCCGGCCATTGAATGAAAATGCTGTTCGGTTGTCTGGAATGGGAATGCACCCTGCCAGTGCCCTGGGTATTATCGGGGATGTTGGTACGAGCCTGGCTTGGGCCGCTTGGCTTACTAGAAACCCTGGCTCGGGATCTTATCATATCTCGAGCCCAGCGTGCATACCCCTGCATACCCCTGCCACGGTGGGGCCTGGCTTGGGTTAGGGTCTACGGAGGCACATCGATGATGGGTCAGTCAGGGATATGATGAATGGATACTGCCCAACCGCCCAACCTGAAGGGGCGTGGGAAAACGAACAGGCGAGCATCGGCTCGGGGACGAGGCCGACTCGGAGAGGATCGAGAGGAATGGAAATGCCGAGGGACACATCACGAGCGACACAAGCGACACGTCTATAACAAACAGGGGGAGCAATGTAATTGGGTATTTATAGCGCTCAGGGATATTTGCGACGCGCTGGTTGGTGCGACGAACGCATGATCACATTTGAATATCATAGAGGCTCCCGGAGCAAGTGAAAATACAAAACGGGGTGCGAGCGGGAAGAAAGGCGCTCACGCATCGTCGAATCGAATCGAGACACCTGATTCAATATACCTATTCCAGGCATCATAGGCAAATTAAGCTCGAGGAAGAATGTCAAGATGGCCTATTAGTACTTAGATCTCTTCTTTTTTAGATACTCACTTTTATACACAAAGTCGAACGGCCACTGCGACGGGACCGTACGATTTGAAGAATAATATGCTTCGCTACAAGAGGTTATGAAGGGCGAGGAATATTACGAGCATCCAACCGAATGTCCTGCCAATAGTTTATATGGGGGGAAGTTGAGGATTTTTGTCCCGTTTGCTTTTTGTCTTTTACCCATGAAGATAAGAATATAAGAATATCACCTAGATAAGATGATACTGTATATCCTGCACAGTGATACGTTACAAGTCAGTCTACTGCTACCACGTCATGACTCACTCACATTTAACTGCTCAGGGAAACACCGTAATCTGGCATGACTACATGCACATAGACTCATATGAGTTCAGGTGTGCTCCGGTCTGCATCGTATGCAATATGATCGCAATTCGGACATTGATCGCCGTCGCAGATTCTAGCCCGAAACAATTTGAGAGCCGGCCGAAGGTTGGCTAGCACCCTGTCGGAATGGAATGGATGTGCCGACATAGCGACATGATGACAAGAATGGCTTAACAAAAAAAATGTGCAAAGTACTTACCAGTTTATGCGGAGGCTGTCCTGAGCGATATTCGCACAGAGGATGAGATCTATCCACTGGTCCGACCCGTCACCGTTCCATTACTCAGTGATAATCGTGTGATGAGACATGTGTTTGTTTGCCGAGCCGGATCCAGTTCTCGGAGCATCGGAGCGAACCGGGAAGAGACATTCGCTTCGCCTTCCAGTGCTGTTTTGACGACTGACTTGGTAGGACTACTTTGATAGCACACATTGAGACGGCGGGCGGAAAGACTCGCGCGGAGAGTGTCGGACTAGACTATGGGAGATGTCGATGAGTATTCTAGCGCGGTGGGGTATAAAACGTCATTGTAACTTGACGCCCCTCTTCACACGACACCGACACCGCCGAGTGAGTCCCCCCGCACTACAATCTGCAGGGTCTCCTACGGATCATATAAAACCCACTCTCTAGCACTTCATCACCCCATCGCCCATCACAATGGTCCTCCCTCATCAGACTCCCTACGTCACCCCTCACATTCTCCACCGTAACTATGCTCAGCCCGTGGACAACCAGTTCTTCTCTAATCGTGAGCTATCCTCCCCTTCCTGCCGTTCCCATCTCATCAACACTATCTAGTCATCGGCCGCGACCTGGAGTACTTCTCCCAGGCCGGTTTTGATATGGACCGCATCCAGTTGAAGCGCAATGCCCCCGTCGCCCAGCTGTACGAAGACGCGATCCGCAATGAGGGTGCCATCATCTCCTCGTCCGGTGCCTTGATCAACTTTTCTGGTAAAAAGACCGGTCGAAGCCCCAAGGACAAGCGCATCGTCTACGAGGAGACCTCCAAGGACGAGATCTGGTGGGGTTCCGTCAACATTAAGATGGACGAGCGTGAGTCATCTCTCGTGATCCGCGACCTCTATTCGATTCCCTTTTCCACCTAGATACGTTCGAAATCAACCGCGAGCGTGCCATCGACTACCTCAACACTCGCGACAACGTCTATGTCTTTGACGGTTTCGCCGGAGTGAGGTGTCTTCACTCATCTCTCTATCGATATACTCATCATCTCTTCCAGTGGGACCCCAAGTACCGCATCAAAGTCCGAGTGATTTGTGCCCTTGCTTATCACGCTCTCTTTATGGTTCGCTTTTCCGTAAAACCCGCTCATTGTGTCCGACGGTTGATGAATTTTCAGAACAATATGTTGATTCGTCCCACGGAAGAGGAGCTTGCCAACTTTGGTGAACCGGACTTCATCATCTACAACGCTGGGCAGTTCCCTGCAAACCGATTCACCAAGGGCATGTCCTCTACTACCTCCGTCGAGATCAACTTCAAGCGCATGGAAATGGTCATCCTTGGTACCGAATATGCAGGTGAAATGAAGAAGGGTGTCTTCTCCGTCATGCACTATCTTCAGCCCGTCAAGTTTGGCCAGCTCTCTCTCCACTCCTCCGCAAACGTTGGCATAGAAAGTGGCGATGTTACCCTCTTCTTCGGTCTCAGTGGCACTGGCAAGACCACACTTTCGGCTGATCCTAACCGACTGCTCATTGGCGACGACGAGCATGTTTGGTCCGATACTGGTGTCTTCAACATCGAAGGTGGTTGCTATGCCAAATGTATCAATCTTTCCAAGGAAAAAGAGCCCGAGATCTACGACGCCATCAGATTCGGCTCCATCCTCGAAAACGTCGTGTACAACCCCGCCACTCGTGTTCCAGACTACGATGACATCAGCATCACTGAGAACACCCGATGCGCCTACCCTATCGAATACATTCCAAACGCCAAAATTCCGTGCATGGTGGAAAGGCAGCCCAGCAACATCATCATGTTGACTTGCGATGCGTTCGGTGTCCTCCCCCCTGTAAGCAAGCTGTCCCCGGAACAAGCAAGCTACCACTTCCTCGCCGGATACACCTCGTGAGTGTATTCGTGCCATTCGGCGATGATCCGACGGTTGTTGACGTGTGAACCTACAGCAAAACCCCTGGTACTGAAGACGGTGTGCTCGAACCGATCCCAACCTTCTCTACTTGTTACAGTGCACCCTTCATTGTTCTCCACGTACGTTGATATCGGGACCTATCTTCCAGTCTAATTCTGACTCGGTCTCTAGCCGGGCCGTTACGCAGAGATGCTGGCGAGCCGGATGTCCAAGCACAATGTTTCCTGCTGGCTGATCAACACCGGTTGGACCGGTGGAAAGTTCGGCACTGGCAAGCGTTGCTCCTTGAAGTATACTCGCCGCATTGTCGACGCTGTCCACTCTGGTGAACTCCTCACTGCCGAATACGAGAATTTCGGTGTGTTTGGTCTCCAAATCCCCACCAGCATCGAAGGCGTTCCTCGCGAGCTGCTCAATCCCGCCTTGGCTTGGGCTGACAAGGAAGCCTTTGGTCGTGAAGTCCGTAAGCTCGCAGGCATGTTCCAGAGGGCTTTCAAGTTATACGAAAGTGATGTACAAGAGAGCGTCAAACTCGCAGGACCTAAGTTGGATTGATTCCATCGTATTGTGATCAGGGGACTGGGGCCTTTCCTTAATAGATACTCGAGACCAGAAGTCTGGATATTTATTTCCCTCGCTATTACCATGGATTGTTGTTTTTAATAGAACGAAATACAATTGTGAACTGTACCTGAATCATGCTTCATTAACATTTGCCGCATCATCACAGCACTGACATCATATCATGGTCCGTCTCAACATACTACACAACGGCCTTTGCCGTTCAGGTATTCCTGGTCCGACATCCTTGACGAGGCTCGTTGCGAATACTCTTTTGAAATCAAAAGACGAATTTCCCGCTGGGAAGCCGGCCTACGATGGTGATCGAGAAGGCAAGTGATGCATGCCTGACCGTCAAATATCAACTCGAGATTTCCCAATCTTCCTTCATTCATGTCCCACCACACATCCATAGTTGGCTGCATTTTTTCGAGGCAGGTTATGGCAATCACCACCGGGATCCCAATTTGACGCGTAGCGAGGCAAAACGTTTTGTAGGCCCCCGACATGCCTTCGCTGGCTGTACCTCCTTGGACGCAGAGCACGAGGAGATCAAGCTGTCTGCTTTGGTGTCTCTCTTGAAGAAACTTCTTGATGGAACCGGTCGTCGAGGTCGCCCGCCTTCCAAACACCGACTTCAAGAAGCCCGACGGTTTGTTCAACCCTGGGGGTATCCCACAGCCTGTATGTTCTTCCCTCCATCTCAAACTCGTAAGAGGCGGATTCGACCGTACACGGCGCTGCGTCAGGGGAAACCATCGCGTACTCGCGATCTGCGATAAGATTGATGATTGAGCTCTTTCCTGAGCCGGTCTCGCCGACGAAGATGACGTGCCGTGTCTGTGATTCGGATGGTCAGTGACGAAGACGATGGGAGGGGTACGCCAAGTTTGGCAGACCTGCGACATTTTTGGATTCCTGCGACAAGGGGTAGTCGGATGGAGTGCGGAGGATGAGTCCGTAGGTTGGTCAATCGTCCGATTTCCAAAGAACGGCCGCGGACCGTAAGTTCTGTTGTTCGAGTTGCCAAATCACTGGGACTCGCGGCTGCCCTTGGAATGCCTGTGGAACGCCCGGCGCTGACTTTCATGATTGAAATATTGATATCTAATCTGACACAGGCGCTAATATGATCTGTACCTAAGGAAATAACGTGTTGGATTGATTGTCTGTATCGTCAGCATATAACGCAACCCCGGGCCCTTTTAGCCTTAGGGTTGTGTAGATATTCACGACCGGACGGTGGTGACAATGCTGGTAGCGTATGGCCTCTTGAGATCAAGGTACAAATGCACTTCTGTGAATCCTTTACAAGTTGCAGTTCTGCAGCGGACGCTGGCTGGCGCAGGGAAGTGAGGCATGCGTGACCGTCGACCTCTAATCCCCTCAGATTTTGCTCATTGCTTCTCCACCACTCCTCCATTGGCTTCTCTTTCTCGAGGTGCGTTATGGCAATCACCACCGGGATCCCGAATTCACGCGAAGTGTGGCAAAAAGTTGTGTACACTTGCGAGGTGACTTCATTGACTCTGTTTCCTTTGATACAGAGCACGAGCAGATCGAGATGGTTTTTACGGTATTTTTCTTGGAGAAACTTGGTAAGGGAGGTTTGCCTCTTCTCCTTGGCGCCCTCGGATGCCAGTGGGGGGTTTAAGCCGGGGGTATCCCATAACGTATACGACGTCCCCCCG
>JBBPPB010000296.1:0-16015 GCA_038091755.1 Leccinum pallidistipes | reverse complement strand
GATAATTGTTATTGTCGCTGTGTGAAAGTGTAAAGGGGCTGAAGCTTACGTTCGTGGCGAATCGCCTGAAGCTCGTGAGCTGCTAAGTTACGTTCTGAACGTCAATGTCTTCGTTTTACGTGCAATGGACACGTGAGCAACCCCCACCCGCGACCTAAAGTATCGTAGGCTGCTAACCTTCATTATCCTCCCAAGCGACGCCAGATTCGCGCGCGCAAACGCGTTCCGGCCCTTGAACGCCGGCGCCAGCGTTCCCTCCCAATCGTGATCCGCCGCCAGCGTCTGCAACTTAAGGGTCATTGCGACCTTGTCTGGGGTCCACGCGCCCACGCCCACGCCGTCTTCCTCTTTCTTGGTAGAATAGATTGTTCGGATTGTCGTCACGAGCGCTTCGTGCTTCCACGGCACCGACGACGCTGACACCGCGCCCACCGCTAGACCGATCGTCCACCACGCGCTCTCACGCCGCCAAGACTTGGCCGCGCCGATCTCCAGCAGGTAGGTCAGTACGGACACGTGCGTTTCCAAGTTGGGTTGAATCCATCGATAATGGCGTCCGAGTCACCAGGAGGTCCTGCGGAAACTTGAAAGTGGCTCGGCGTTGGCTTTGGGCGACGATGCTGGAGATAGGGAGCTCGAAACGCATTAGGAAGTAGAAAGCAGGGAAACTAACCTCGTCCTCGTCATTGCAAACACGAGCGCGTTCGATTGCAGCGACGCCTCCGTTTCCGTATCTGATATCTCCTTCGCAGCAAGTAGCTGCCTGACTAGTTGTCCAGTCTTCTAGGACACTGGTCATGATCGAGTTTTTGACGGCTCCGATTGGAGGGTGGCAGACGGCGTACTTACCAAGTTGAGGGTTCCGATGAGCAACCGAAGACCAAGACATGCAGTCACCAATAGTCCTGTTGGTGAGATATGACGAGAAATTTCAAGCTGCGGGGATAGATGAGTCTGGGAGGACGGTTGGGTCTTCCACATTCACTGCGGGTGAGAGAAATTAGATTACATACGCTCTTGGCGAACTGGAGTTAGGCGTTGCCAGAAACAGAACAAGACGTACATTGAAAGCGCCTTGGCATTGACCAGCGCGCAAGCTGCTGTATTTTGATTCGTTTAGTGCCTCTGTCTCGGGCGGCAAAGACGATGGAACGTACGTGATCCTTCTATTTCACCGAGCGCCTCTATCTCGTATCTGATCCGCTGGCTCCGGAGGACCGTGGTGTCGACAGTCTTAAAGGGTGAGTACGAGTCCGGATCCAGCGGGGGGGAGGGCGTATCATCAATCGGTACCAGCGTTGCTGTCGAAGATAGAGCATGGACACTGCCGCCAAGTCAAAAGTGAGCGGAATTTACGGCCAGGTGGATATCTACAAGTCGTCCGAGACCACCTACCTCGTTTCAGCGGCGCGCCAAAGACTGCCAAGGTGTTTTCATGCTTGGCAGCGAGGTGTGTGTTTAAAAAGGCCTGGAGGTGGGAGGGGATACTCAGATGAGCGCAGGGTTTGTCCGTCACGCGTCACGACTCACGCGTCACTCACCTATCAGTGTCTCAAAAGTTAATGCCAGTAGTACTTAGTGAGAGCACGGTCACAAGTCGTAATGAAAGTTAGGAAAACGCAATTTGAAACTTGCACAACATCAACTCGAACAATATTAAAATTTGTATCCATCGAATGCATCCAAGTCCAAATCATTCCATCCATCCATATCAGCAAAATCTCCCATGATAGACTCGGACTCGGACTCGGACTCGTCCAAGTCAGACTCAACCAGTCCAAGCTCCAACTCGTGATCACTAGAGTATTCTGAGTCAATTGTCGAAGCCTGCGGTGGCGTTCACGATCGCGTTCACGATTGAGAGGCATGAATGGAATGGGGGGATACAGGGATGCGCTGAGAGTCGAAAGAAACCGCGGAATAACGATTAGAAATAAGGTACATGCGAACTTAGTCTCCCGTAAGCAGACCCTAAGTTAAGCAGGAAGACCGGAGAGGTTGCGCCGCAGCACGGAGCCGGAAGATAAGCACGTGGGGTGGACAGGCCCGGATCTGCACTTGGTCGCCAGTCCAAGTCAGCGCGCCGAGTTTCCGAAAATGAAGTAAACGTACATGCAAAATATTATACTAGACAACACGGTTCGTGAGCACTTCCTGCTGGGACGCTTGTCCGACTGCGCCAATGGACTCAACTGCACTGGCGCCATTTCGTCCAAACCATTTAGCGCAACAACAAACGAAGTGGAGCGTGTGGAGCGTTGGACCTATGTCTGAGACGTAGCAACGGAACGAGCTCAAGGGAAGGCGTGATTGTTAGTCGACAAATGTACTACCGGGTACCGGTGACTCAACCCCCAGAGGTTTGCCGATGAGTCAGTAAAACAGTAATTGTGGAATCGTTTACGATGCTAAACGGTGTCGGGGAGCAGTCTCTAGTTACGTTTCCGCTCTGCAATTCGAATGAATGGAAAAAAAAGGAAGATATGGCAGTGACTGACTGACCCAGATACAACGAGGACTATATGACATTGTGAGCAGTGGGACATCGACGTGCAGATGCATTACTTACGTGCCCTCGACGGACGGGATCACGAAATTGGGTACTTGATCTGATGATAGACATGAAAAAGGTGCGTGAAGCGTGCACGCTGGAAGTTGAGGTTGTCTTGAATCGGTAAAGTCGAGCTAGATCCGCTACCGAAGCCAACAATATTATGCATTGGATCGCTTTGAAATTGTGAAGCGATACCAGGTGGCGCCCCGACTCGGAGGTGTCAAAGTCAACTCGGATGGCATCCACCAAACAAGCACGTAGCTGGGATTCCAGGCGCGACTCAGAGGACGTAGTTGATACGATCGAGCGACGCACATAATGATCTGGCACCTAGAAGAGGCGTGAGTACTATGGTTGAAACGCGAAAAAGTGCTTTGGATGGCGGACTGTGAATACTCTGATCCGAGTCGGAGTCGGTCCGAGTCTTCGTCGGAAATCATCGGCAGTGGTGGGGCAGTGCTTTATTTCCTTATTTACTCTTACCAATCAGTGATACTCCAGAATCGGTACCACTAATAGTAATATATCCAGCTACGGCAGTGTTGTAGAAATTTGGTATTGGACGTTACTCTTTGAACGGTGAAATAACCAGGTACGACGACGTAAGTAACGAGCGACCCGTAGACTTCAACGGTCTAGGGCTCACTACACCAAAGATCCCTGTCAGAAACCGTAAGAGACATGGGACTACGGTAAATCAGGGCGGGGGCCATCTTATTAGGGAAGATACCCAGTTTTTCATCTACACGTGGTTGAGGTCATATTGTTATCAATGATGCTGTTAGTGGCATACCTTTTTCAGTGCCGACACAAGGCCGCGATCGGGATCGGGATCGGGCGGCGACTGCGAGTGATTCTAGGGAAACGGTATCAGTGACTAGTACTTTCAAATTAACTTAGCTTACCTTTCGTTCTAGAAATAATTGGGTGTGCCTCTTCGGGAATGTATAGCATCAGATCGGAATCAGGAGCCATTATTGCCACTTACAACGACTCTGTTTCCCTGCCGAAGTGACTTCCGGTTTCCGACTTCAAAGTTTGACATGCTAAATCTGTGAATGTGGCAGCTAGAAGTCTGTCCGTTGTCAAGATTTCCTATTTCGTCTGATAGAACCGATAGAATGGGAAAGCTAAATGACTGATCCAATTCACAATCGCCTTGTAGATTCAACGCAGCTACCGGGGTAACAAATGTACTATGCATGCATAGGAACGCGTTCCGGGTGTGGTCGGAATGGACCAAGCAGTACATCGAGGACTGCAAGCAATGATGATTATGGCGACTACTAGCATCAGAAAAGGCATCAGCTCGTATTCCTATGTCACCTCCTGGCTAGTAAATGGGTCACTGGTCAGTCAAAAATGCCATGTAGAGATATCGCGAAAATCACCCAGGGGAGAATTTGGCGAGAATTTTGTTTGCTGATGCGGTGGCATTCTTCTGATACATCCTCGCAGATAAAGCAGGACATCCTTTGTTAGAAACCCACCAGTGCGGATGAAATAGGACTGTAGAAAAATTTAGCAGAGACCTCATGGATTTACTAAGTTCACCTGCGCGATCGACATGGGCGGCATCCTGAGAGTCGTCCGACTGTTGGTTAGTACCTTCACCGTATATATAACAGGGACAGGGAAAATACCGAAGACGGTACCCGGCATCTTCCACCGCGTTGTTTCGCACTTCGAAGCGAGACAGAGATTCTCGCGCACCCTCGTCAGCCCTCGCTGAAGCGTTACGAGAGCCTAAGTAGAAAAAATTCTGGCCTGTTCCATCTCTACCAGAATGAGGGGTGATTCTTTGTGATTGAATACCTCCAGACCGAGGCATGTCTTCCAATCCTTTGTATAAAATTGGATAATCCTCGAAGGGGTGTATCCACTTACGCGTGTTACAGATCCTCCAAGATGGACGATCGTCAATGCCGCACGATAATACCACTAAAATATGGCAACAACGGATTCTTGCTGAACTCCGTTGTCGCTCCATGCCCATCTGAAACGCTGAGACCACACAAACTCGCAGAGGCTAATGGGTTTGTCAATCATGAGGGATGTGGGTAGTCCATAGATCAGGGCGTTTGGAAAGACGGCTCGGGTAGCCGCCACCTCTGCGTGAACATCACATTCATAAAACTTCTCTACCTCCCTCTTTATGTGCGCACAGTCCAGCAGGTTATGAGTAGTCATGGAAGACTGCAACTCATTGAATATGGGGAGTTGTTCGAAAGGTGCCACTTGCATGGCCGTATCATGGAGATGACCAGTAGTTGTATCGACCAGTGCTCGGGGTATGTCCTGGATGATCTGCTCGACGACCTGGCGAATCATCGGAGTCATGTCGGGATAACAACCTTGCATGGCTGTCGACTCAAAATGAACCCACATCGTCTACGCAACATAAATGAGAATGACACACCCCGAACTTGCAGGTCAAGTGAATTCTTCATCCTCGACAGCATCATCTCAAATTCGTCGAATGCCTCCTTGTAATGCCCCGGTCCATGTAGTAATACCACATGTTTCCTTTTGTACCCATTGTAGTTCAATGTGTCGAGTTCAGTGATATGATCTTACAGTCAGCGCCATCAACTCGGTGTACCATGCAGATCGATACCTGGATGACATTAATGAATTCGTCCTTCAACAAGCTTATTCGCGCTTATTTGTGTGGTGAAGCGAGAGCACGTTTTGAGTGAGATCCGATGCCCGCGTCGTGGTTCTTTGGCATCTATTGCTGCATCACCCCCTGTTTCTAGCTTGTCGCTGCCACGGCGTCGGAGATCCTCAGATTGGTCTCAATGTCTCCAATGAAATTACTCGCCGAGTTCCCACTGCTGTCACTCATCGGAGGTAACTGTTCCTTCCAGTGGCTCGTTTTGTATCTCTCGAAAACATTCGATCGCCTCTCATAAGACCATCATCACCTTCGAGAACATTGCAAACCGCCCAATATATACGAAACCTTGGAAGCTTGAACTGAACGAAACAAGAGTTATTAAATAAACCGTACCTTCTTCACGGTACCCATTACATCACTTACTGAGCGACGAATGAGCGACATTCTTGCCCTTAGTACACCTTCTGGAGCGATGGAGCGAGCAACAAGACAGTGGAGTAAACTTGAAGAGCTTCGTCGTGTTTCTTGGAACTTGAGGTCTGATCTCCAATCTCCTGAAGTCTTGAGCCATATCGGTGTGTGAATTCCAATAATAGGGATTGAATATGCTATTTCCAGAACAAGGTGAGCAAACTCACCCTACGGCAAATCGATGACTTTACGCCCAAATCCTCAGTCATCGCGTTCGCAATATGCTGTGCAGCATCATATATGCGACCGTGTACATTGTTTCGCACTCATGCTTCTCGTCATATGCACGGAGGGCATCTTCGCACATGGTTAATGTCGCGGCGATGAGTGAAAGGCTATCCTGTCTTCGGAAGGAGTCTCGTCCGTCGACGCTACAAAGGTGACGAATGTGAGAACCACCGTGTGTCCCTACAGAAGAAGGCAAGCACGAACTGCGCAGTGTTCTGCACGCCAAACAAAACAGTTTGTCTGTCCCTGCATCCGAGAATTGTCGACTGTTTCGCCGACTGAGTTCCTCGTCCTTGTCTGCTTCACCCTCGCCACATTGCTGGTAGCATCAGCATTGAAGACCCGCTTAAATTCTCCAAGCATCAGGCTGAAGACTCCGCATGTATGCTCGGTGTGGGACTGAAGACGACGCCGGCATTTCGCATCTTCATTCTGTTGACGGTCGAGTTTTGTACAATAAGAATTAATGGGCGGTCAAAGCGCGAAGTAAGCTGTAGTTGGCGATCGGCACGGACGCGATTAGATCTGACAGTCCGCGAATGCGCTCTTGTGGCTCCACGAAGTCTGCAAGTAGTGTCAAGTGCAGTTCAAAGCCAGGAAGAAGGAAGATAGACCGACCGATTACAGAGAAAGATCTCATGTGCAAGTCGCACGTCAAGTTGCTAGCATGTAACTCTCGAAGGGAACTTTTCAGCAGGCCGGCTATGGCGTGAGGATCCCAGCATTCGTCCAAAGCTAGGAGAACTATGTCCCCCTCTATTAGCGCAATGTAGTACCTGAACAGGTGGTTCAACATACCAGTATTGAATCTGCCCTTCAGACTCTTGATGACTTGGTCTCTTATTCGAAATGGACGCTTGAGGAACTCGCCCCCTTCATCCGCCGGATACGCCGACGAGTCGCCAGGAAGCCATATGCTAGTGGCAGCGGGTACTGAAAACAACAGCCACCACGCTCCGCTGAGCCCGATCGCCAACCGAGGGAGAACGTGGACCAGTGTCACGGGCACCAGGGCGAGGAGGAGCAGACGAAATCGAAGTCTGGATCTGTAGAAGGGGCCTTTTGTGCTTGAATCACCTCGGGGGACTCGCGGGCGAGCGGGGGGAGATAGGCGTTCATCGCAACGAGTCGCCGAACCCGACGTTGGCGCATATCGCGAAGAGTGAAGATAGAATCTAGAGGGGGGACGACGAGGCGAGGAAGCGGAGGGCGGCGGAGGCGCCTCCAAGTGCGAACGCGAGGAGCAGGGGCACCCAGGCGCCGGTCACTGTCGGAGAGGTCGTGGTCAAGGTGCAAACGAATGAAACAAGGTTCGACTTACGGGGTGTTGCCTATGGATATGACGGTGAAGGCTTATAGAGCGACGGAGATGGAGATGACAGAGACTTGGACATGGTTAGGAAGCGTAGAAATCGAGCGGGACGGCGACGGACCTGAAGCTGGCCGTGTCTTGGCATCTACACCAACGCCCATACTTGCAGGCGCGAACAGAATGGCAGAAGATACTGCCTTTGGCAAAAACGGGCACAGAATTGGCCTCCTTGACAGCGCGTATCTTGGCCCAATCTGCCAGTCCGATGTTTTGACCACGCTGTTCGTGAAGACGACCATGGCAAGCCAGGATTTGTGCACCCACCCCTCGAGCATGTGCGCACACTCGACGGTCATTTCAATGGTAGGAAACACTCTGAACTTCACCGTGATGGGCACTGTGAGCTCTCGATGCAGGGTATTGACTTTGTCGTATAAGGAAGTTAAAAAAGAATCGAAGCAGGCTGAATGGTTTTTCACTCACCCAGCTCGTAAATAAGGTCCCAATCTTCCATTAGAAACGCGCCATACCGCCCAGATCGTGCAATCTCCTAGGTTCAGGTCGATTGAATCAGTGGTCTTGAATCGCCGTGCAGACGGAGTATACGCGAGCTACAATGAACGTTTACATGCGGAAAACGATCAGCGAGGGAAAAACTAACCCACCTGGGCACTACACCGTCGTGTTGAAATCCTCCACGGCTACTTTACCATTGGCTGTTGATGACCACAGATCAATCGTTAGTTCCTAGACAAAGGGTAACAAAACGCACCAGCTCACTCTTGTCAACCGTAGAACTTGTTGCCTGCGGGATGCCAACGCTAGATTCAAGATCTGCAAAGATATTGACAGCGGTGCAGATCTTAGTGTGACTGAGAGGACTTCTGTGGCATCAATAATGATGGCGTCAAGGCGACATTTTTGGTGCTGAAGTATCTTGGGATGGACGCTCGTGAACAGGAGGGAAACTTGAAGGATTGGGAAGAACACTCAGGCTGTGACCGGCCTTCCAGAAGAGGAAATGGCGTGACTTTCATCCAATCAGACAACGCATGTTTTGCATTGTGATTCAATTTTGACGAAACTATTTAATTACTCGTGGACCCCAACGCTCACAGCAACGTTCGTACAGGAGATCCTTTGCAGTTCATTGGACGCCGTAATCCAGTTTGGTGCACGACTTGCCCAAAGTCTTTGAGATCGCGTTTCATCGCTCTGCAGACAACGTTCGACACGGACCGCACTACAACAACTCGGGACTGGAAACGAGGTATCAAGCACGCACTCCCATCGAATACAAATGATTTTTCGTTCATTTTCTTGATCGTATCCTTTACCCCAACGACCTTTGCATCAGGGCATGCCATTTTGAAGTCTTTTTACGATGCCGTGGACGGTATCTGGATTGATGATGTACCTGATGATTGATCACGCATAAGAACGATCTATCACTCCACCGTGACTACGCTTGAAATCGAAATCATGCTTGACTGGACCGAGCTCATTGATCTTGGTTTTTGTTTCGGGGTCCAAAGGGGTCGAGGCGAGCGCCCAAACGCCTCCGTCTCTTACGGCCGTGGATCTACCGCCGATAGGGAACATGCCACATCTAGCGAACGGACTAGAGGAAACGTTTATTGACTGGTTGATTCGATCGGGTTAGAACATACCGGGAGAAGGTCCAAACATTCTTGGTAACCTGTTTCACCACACTGTAGCGTAAGGGCCAAATTATTGGACAATATTACCTCGCGAATTATTGTATCACCCATGCTTTCTTTCTTTGGTTGCTTCCAGACTGAAAGATTTAGTAGAAACCTTCTGACGTGGAGGTTGTAGTGAGGCCCGAGCGAGGCGAGGCAGAGGGGAGGAAATACCTCATGACGGTGACGTTAGACAAACACGCGCAGAAAACGCAAAAGGTGACAAGTGATTTGATGGTACATATTGTTATCCGAATCAATCGACATAGGGGTGGCGTTGAGGTCATCAGATGCCACGGAGACCGTGAGGGTAGATATGATCGCCTTGGCAAAGTGGTGGAGCTCGGCCTCGTCGTTACTTATGGTGGTGCACAGACGACTAAGTATATGCCCGAGGACATCTTGAGAGAGAGGAACATTCAGTAACCGGAAGATCTGAAGAGACCGTTTGCGATGCTGCGGATATGGCAATGTTCGACGTAGGGTATCGATAAAGCAGTGACCTATATGAGTAGAAGACTGCCGAGAGAATGAGGGGTATTTGTTCGTGGTGCGTCCACATGCGTTCCAGTGAGACAGACCCAACGTACACCATTGTATATTGAGCGGAACCCAAGACTTGGCGAGGTTGATCGTCCGCGAATAACATGTCGAGGTCAGACCACAACTCGAGCCGGTGTTCAAACGTGGGGAGCATCCCTTCTGGACCATAAATGCTGCAGAGCTTCTGGAAAATCTGAACTCCAGCAGCTGAACGAGACAAGAACGCGATAACCTCTGAGGCGCACTTGACAAAGGCATACGTAGCGACCTTGAGGGATTCGTTGACCAAGAAGGATGCAACGGCTCGTCCAGCTAACGGATCTGGCACCTGGACTAGCCGAGCCCAAATGGCGGAGATTTGCTCTAGCTGTGCATAGCTAAATCGCTTGGTAAGAGCGAGCAAGTGATACACTCACTACCAAGCTGCCCTTCGAGGTCAAGGCCAACTTTGGTGTGTCAGGAGCAGTGATTTCGAGGTTCGGTATCCAATGTTCCAAGCCTTGCAACATGAGGTGACAAACTCTTGCGTTACGAAGGCGATGGACGCGCAAGAGAAGTGCCGTAGCCTCTGCGAGAACATCGAAGGCCTGCTCTGGATGCTCCCCTGAAAGACATTCGCCCACTAGTCTATGAGCCTGAAGACAGACGCTCGGGGTATCGTTGGTCACCATTGTTTCAAACTCGGCTATGGCGATCACGCCAGCGGACTGCTCATGAATGGCCACCAGAATGTCGAGTGCATGCCGTCGTATCGTGACAGTGGGATGACACAGGCTTGCTAATCCAAGGCAAGTAACTTGCGCAAATGTGATCGAATGGCTTGGAGCGTTGCAGACCGGTTTCCAAGAAGGCGGTGGTGCTTACTAGGGCGGTGGTACCGGCATCGCATAACCCCCGGCGAAGGGCATCTGTGAGAAGATCCGTGCTTGGGTGATACAAGACGAGCAGTGACAATAACACTTTCTTGAAAAAGAAACAGTGAGTCAGATATATCAAGTGTAAAATTTCACGGCTAACTTGGCAGAGGTCACCGGTCACCAACGGGGCTTGTGCGTCCTCAAACACAGCATGAATGCGTTCCAGAATTTGAGAAGCCTCGAGTGGTTTAGGAGGATCCAAGATGGGTCGTTCACTGATCGGAGAGATCGATTCAACAGCGTCAGAAAAACGATAAGCCCTTTGCTACAACATGTCAGCAAGCGGGTCATGGTTCAGGATAAATCACAACTTACACAAAGAGACGACACACCGATAGTTGCATGCGACAACAACTTTGTTTCGTGCTGGAATCGCTCGCCAGCGTCTGTCTCCGCCTCGGGGTCCTTTAAGGTATCAAGATAAACCTTGTTCTGGCTGATTCGCTCTGTGGACCATATAAGCACCATTCTTCACACATACGGTGTAGGGAGAGATGGATGTTGAGCGAGGTACATCCGGCTTCAGGGAGATCCTCCAAACCATCGAAAAAGATGCTCAACCAGTCCACAGAAATAGCGCCGCAATCGCTGTAGAGCATAATTATCACGATTCTCGGGCGCGAGGAGGAATGCCTGTGTGTTTGTGACAAATTTAAGTGCGACGGATAGAGCATCTTGTTTGCTTGTCGACTTGAGGGAATGAAGATGTGAAGCAGTGAGCTGGTAGATCCGACTGACTGCCGAACGGAGACGAGCTTCTCGACGAGGACGGATCCCCATTGCATGCAAACCTGGTTTGGTGCGACTTTCGTCATAAAATCGACGAGACGTGAAGAGATTGAAATCCTCGAGGAGTTGAGGATACCCCTCAAGTGGGAATGAGCTGACGGACAACACAGCAGCATCTCGAAACGGCGTGTAGTCCACGTCCAAGAACGGCGTCAGGTGCTTGAATAAATGGCGCGTCGTCAACATTCTTTCTCGCTCAAAGGTTGATTCCGAAGGGCCACGGGTGTGGTCACGGCCTGCCTGTGTCATCACGGGTTGATTGTCCGACACCGCTGCAGTTGAGCAGAGAACCCTAGTCCAGATGTACCACTGGTCGATACGAGCCATGTTCTCTTTCACCAGCTTATACCCATCACGGTCTGTCGAGCGGGGCGATTGCATACGACCCACGGAAGATATCCCGGCAAATCGAAGGATAATTGGATGATACCGTGAAGTCGCAGCCTCGACGATGGCCCTACAATTGGGGACATGAATGCCAGGTAGATGAAGCGCCATATCTTGCGGTCTTTCTCTACGTTGCTGTCTGCGATCCGAAGAAGAGCGTTGGGCTTCTCGAACCTCCTTCACTGCTGAAGACGATCCAACTCGATTCGATCCAGCAATTCGTCGAAACCTTGCAGGAAGGGACATTCCTCGTGTGACTCTCGAATAAGGATGAAAATAGGAATGAGAAAGTAGTGGGATCGTTGGTCAAGTTGGCCTCCGCTGCGAAATCTTTGCAAAGGGGGGTGAGCGAGAGCGTACAAGCTTGATACCAACACAGCGGACGGCCATCAATTCATACGAAATGAGGAACAGTGCACCGAGTGCACCGAGTGCTATCTCCTCGGCCCGCTGAAGAATAAGTACGTCGCTTCCAGGCGAGTCCTGCTTCAACTTCCCGGGGAAGATTCGATAACCTTGCGCTTTCGAGGAGAATCCGGTGGCCGCTCCCTTCCCGCTCGACGTTCCTGGGGTCAAACAAGAACGCAATGAAACATTTAAGCACCGTTGGTGCATACGACGCGTCCTTCATAAACCTTCTCAGAGCCGCTCCTACAACTTCGCCCACCCGAGGCTCAACATGCACAACGCCTCGTAAAAGCATATCAACCGCGTTAGGAAGGGAGATGGATGGGATGTGTAGGCACCGTGGCCATGACTGATAACACGTCTGTAGGGTGCTGATGTGCGAAACCAGGTGGTTCGGATACGCCACAGCTCCTTCCGGGATTCCTTAAAAGATGACGCGCTGCCAGACGCAGAACGTGCCAGTGACCATTACTCGTCGAAGAAGGACATGTGACCGACTGCATTGAAACATGATTGTGCAATGGTGGAGGTTGCCGCACTAAAACGGTCGACAATGATGCTGGATGCTAGGCTTCGAGAGCACCGAAGGCGAACGAATGTCTGAAGTGGAGGGGTAATCATCGCATGATGGTATCGCCGAAAAGTCCGCACTGGATGGCCAAGTTGGTGTCGGTTCGTCGCGCTCGAGGCCATGTCACGGTAGTGTTCGGGGGCCAATGTGCCGTTGGCGCTCCTGGATTCTTGCAGGAGCTCCATGCAGAAGTCGTGTCCATACTCAAAGTAACGAGAGATAATAAAGTGGACAACACAGATGGATGGCTCGAGATATTCTTCAGGTGGAAAAACAAAAATGCTTCAAGATCCTATCCAGTCTTGATGTGCTGGTCGACGCAGGCTCTGGACAACGATCAAGATATGTCCAGATCAAGCGGACTACCCCATTCAGAACGGGAATGCGATACGGTTTGTCCTGCGGAACGGGATGTAAGCATTGCAAGGTCGGCAAAGCCAAAGTAATTTGAGACGGCACCTTCAATTTACCGATCCCATATTCGAAACAAGCCATCCAGTTTTTTGGTGCGGTACCACACACACGTGGGCTGTAACTGCCAACGGATACGCAACATGCCAATATCGGGGTTTCGACGTCATCTCCTTCGCACGAGGGTAAATCTTCTCCATCGCTTTCTCCCACTGCGGATGGTTTACTTCAGCTTGAGCAACCTGGATCAAATTTGTTCAGATGTCATGGGCTAACAACGGATCAAATTCCCACTTTGTCAATGGGATGCAACAGCCGCGTAAGCGTCTCCGCAAAAGCCACTTTAAAACGCAAACCGTGTGCATTCTCAAACGATTTTTGTCAAAGATTCCATGCATGGAAATCAGCGCCTTCTTCAAATGCCTCCGGCAGGCCAGACCTATCCATCGAATTAGGTTGCCGTAACGACTACTCCAGACATCCACGCATCTTGGCTTACTTTTATCTGTACATACCGCAAACCTTGTATCCAAGTCTTTCGCAACTTGTCCATGTGACACAGGCGCAAGTTCATTGAGGAATCGATCCGTGACACTCAGGAATCTGTGTTCAATAATGTCGTTAACAAACATTAAAAGGATACACATGATCCGTGGTACGAACGTACCTTAGGTTAGCCAAACAGCCCATCTTAGACTCCCGCACACAAATCTGCACACAGTTTTTAATTGGGGTTCGTATTAGGTAATGGGCGTCTAAACTGTTCAAAAGCAAGCTCGTGCAAACCATATCCCGACGTCTCACTTAGTGCATTCGCAGGAAGCACAGAAAGAACAGCGATCAGTGCTCTGCACATGACATGAACTGCAGCAAGAAATCCGCGTTCAGACGTCTGAGGGGTAGGATCGGTTTGAAGGAGAGTCGTGTATACCACGACGCCAGCGCGTGATGGTGTCTACAACGTTCTTGGCACGTTTCTGTGCAATCTTGCCAAGGGACTGAAGAAGATCATCGAATTGAGGGTCGAGAGTGGGACCGAAGAAATCGGACAGTATCGGACAGCATCCTAGTGAACAAGCATGTGTTAGTAGCGTAAACCATGACAAAAGGATGCGAGTCTCCATGGAAAATCCGAGCACGATGATCAGATCAAAACGCTTACCAGACATTTGCGTACGAATGCATTAATCTTTGCCTCTGCAAGGGTAGCGAATCGAATGAAGATTGCGTGCAACGCGCAATTCGCCGGAGTTTTTGAGGAACCGAGCTCTTCGCTCTCATCCTATGATTGGGCTCTCGCTTCGCGGAGCGACCAGTGATTCAGGCACTCGTGGGTGGCGAATTAGGCGCATGGCCAAGAGACAATGCATGATTTGGGTTATGGCCAAACGGATGGCCGTGATCGCTGCCATTCTCCGAGCCCAAAAAAAAAAAAAAAGGCCGAGCCAGAGTGTGAATGGTGGGAGCGGGCCGCAGAATGACCACAAGGGCGGAACGTAGACCGAGAAGGACGGGATTCACCAGGTGTTGGAGAACGTGGTTGATGGTGTGGGGGGCTGGGGGGCTGGGGACATTCGTTTGCTTCAATGTGGCGCCGGTGGGATGGACAAGCGAAGAGCTTGATCTGTTGAATGGATTCTTCAAGATCGAGAACGTGTGGTGGTGATCCAAGGTTGGGTGTGGAGGTACGTCGGTGTTATTCTTCAAAGTGGCCTTGAACGCATTTCGAATGGAGGCGAAGGAAGGCTTTTTACTAAACGAGGATGGGGGCGTAGCCGCGGAGGCAGAGGTGGTTGTGGTTGCGACTGAAGTCTGGGAAGCGTGTGCAAACGGTCGGCGTGGGGCATGGTCGAAAAACGAGGCGTCGGAGGCAAGCGAATCGTCTCGCGCATGTGCGCTGAAGAAACTTCTCTCAGCAGCTATTACTGTCGTCGGGGTGACCATAGTGGGTGACTCTGGCCCTGACGGGCTGCCAAACCCAAAGGCAGTGGGTCGCCCAAATGGCATTGAGGTAGTTTGGAAGTCACATCTTCATCCAAGTCTAACATATTTGAGCACGCAGGTGAGCAGTGAAAAGGTAATTAAGCGCAGGGGATACCTGGGATCGTTATTTGCAAGCCTTCGGACCCCGGATCACAAGTTCGAGGTTGTTAAACTTGCTATGCTTATGTAACACCTTCCTTTTTTGCACACTGACAAATGGTGACAAGCTAGTGTACGCATTTGTATTGTATGCCTCTAATCTGTTATTCAAAGCTTTCCCATCATGTCCGCGCACCTCAAACAGAGATCGTCTTCCTCATGCCGTGTATATTTCCGTGGAGTCCTATTTCAGCGCTGAGCCTAGAGAACTGGTCAATATTCTGCTCACAATAAATAATCATGCCTCTGCATACCTGGTATACTGAGCGCTCAGCGAACCACTATATCCCCATACCGGAGAAGCTGATGTCGCGTCGACCGTCGCTGCGTTAGAGACAAGAAAGAGCGTCTTTAAAAAGTCCGCTGATCATGTTCTTGATTCGCCTAAAGTGATTGTCATAACTGACCTTCACGCATTAGCAAATCCACGAGTTCTACCCCTCTTGTATCAGCTGGCAAGGTGATTACCACTTGCGCCTCCAAAGCACCCTTCAGATTCCTGGGGGCAATGTTAGCGTGATCCGTACATCGTTGTGCAAGCGCGTACTTGTCTCTCCAAGCTTTCTCCAACGACAGCACGGCACCACGCAGTTAGTAAGTTGACCATATCTTTATCAGCTTAATGATCCTCCCATTCGGTACTCTGGTTGTAGGAACAAGGAACATGTCAATTGTACACCAATATTATCCTGAACATTCATACTAGTGGTGAAGAAAGAGCGGCCAAAGCTTCGGTTCCACAATGGGCATGGATCTCTTCCGCGAGATAGGGGAGCACTGGAGCCAGTATCGATGCCATGCTTTGCAGAGTCTATCGTGGCGTAAAACACCTTTCTCGATTTTCACTATGGAAGACACTCACTCGCTTGAGCGTATCAATGACTACTCTGCGCTCGATGCTTTGAACATCATTAGCATACAGTGACAGGACGTCCTTTGTAATATCATATATAAAGACG
>JBBPPB010000295.1:0-16087 GCA_038091755.1 Leccinum pallidistipes | reverse complement strand
TCAATATCTACAATGTCCCCCATGGCTGATCTGGATACCATCATCAAGGTATACTCAGGCATCTCAGTGTCACTCTATTTCCAGAATGAAGATGAACTTATAATTGCTGATCAACTATTGTCCTATTGTTATCCTGCTGGGATTCAATTGCAATTTGTATCTGGAAATATCATCATCTACCCAATTTCCTGATGATGTTGTAGGTGAGGGTGCATGCGTGCGCATTCTCACGACTCGTGTCGTCGTGGGTAACACCCGCAAGGATGGGTATATACCCGCGACGGGTGCGGGTGCGGGTTGGGATACCCGGGGATATACCCGCGCCATTCCCTGTCCTCGTGTCGTCGTCCGTGTCGCCTGTTGGTCGGCGTCACGCCATGATCGCCGCGTCGTCGTTGTCACGTTGTCGGTATCATTGGCATCGTCGCCACGTTGCGTTCGTCGCTGTTGTCACGGAGTGGGGGAATGCACTGGGGCCCGGGGGCCGGGGGAGAGAAGGGTGAGCGCTGGAATGAGTGAGGGAGTGAGGGAGTGAGAGTGGCGGGAACGCACGTCGTCGTCGCGTTCCTCGTCTCCGTCCGTCTCCGTCTCCATCGCCCTCGTCGCACTGCCGCCATCTACCGTCTCCCTCTTCTCGTTGTCGTCGATAATGCTGTGGGTAGGAAGCGTGTGTGCGGGTGTGTGTTTTGTCGTCGACGTTGTGGTGAGTGTGCGCCGAGTGTGCTGTGTGCGCATGCGTGTCGTCGCATCATAGTCCAAGTCTAGTTTAAATTGCGGTTGTGCTCAACTGTGGGAACTGATCCGATGAGCTGGATTAGTTCCCACAGTTGAGCACCATTGAAAAAGATAATTTCGAAATGCTTACATAATCGATGCGCTCACCGCCGTGCGCGCCCCCGGCGCTCACGATGAGCAGGCCCACCCGTGGGAAACTTTTGTCGAACTTCACACTGGCATGCAACTTGAGTACATAACATACCAGATCAGAATAGTTATTAAAATAATGAACTGGGAACCTACTTGTGTCTATAATACATTTGGAGTAGTCGGCAACTTGAAGGTGGTGGCAGGAAAAGTCGCGATCACACAGCCACGCTCCGACGAGCCAGTCAGATTCAACACAGCCACTGAATAGACAGTAAGCCAACTGGAAAAGGCAATCGACTCGAAGGTTCTGCGATTCGGAGTATTCCGAATGTTTTTTTTCTCGGTGAGGATTTTTTCTCTCAACACTTTTTTTTTGTTTTTGTTTTTTTCGACTTATGTTTTTCTCTCGATCAATTGTTTTTTTTTCTTCTCGGTACGAGTTTTTATTTATGTCCAGTGGGGACACCCATAGCATACAGCCTGGAAGAACCAAAAAATTATGACAATGTGTGAAATGTAGCAACACGTTTTGCAGTTCATGCTTGCTGCACCAGCAGTACATCTGACTGCTCCTGCTTACCGTGCCAATTATGTGGCGCGTGGAAATACGCAGACTGACACGAGTGCCTGAACGAACGCCAATCTCGCATGTACTGTCCAACCATAAGTAACCTGACGAACCCGCATAATTCACATCCAACCTTTTGTAACGATCAATCAGGTTCCGCGAGCGCATCCGGTCTGCCTGTCGTGTCGAACATACCACGTGCATGCAGGGTTGTTGTCGAAGAACACGAAAGCGTCCTGGTGGACCAGTTACAGTACATCGGCAACATGAATCAGCGATGAGGCATGTCTGGATTATACCACTCCTGCCAAGCGATCTTGATGCCCGACGGGTGCCACATAGAAATCAGCACCGATTCGGACGACGAGGGGGAAAGACAGTACGCATCGTGATGCCGTTTGGTAGGGGTGGGTGTCCACGGACTGATACGACACGATCGTGCCAACTGGCCGGGTGGACTGCAAAGTCGACATACATATCTTATACTTGGGGGATTTTCTACGTTCAACAGTCTGAGGTAAGGAGTTCTCGATGGACCAATGATGTCAATTCACCAGGTGTGACTCGGACCGGCTTGGGGCGTCTTCGTCATCGCCTCGATCGAGTAGTATACGCGGTTGTCGGGGATGCTGGGAAAGTACTTAGATGCGTACCATACGCGATTGAAATAAAGTTCGCGCGTTCACACCGACTCATCGCCCTGATGTGAGTCCGGGACATTGCATTGAGCATCAGTTGGCAGAATCATAGTACCTATGGGTGCAGATAAAGTAGTCCGGTGCCAGCCTAGCCGGCGGATTGCCTGCGAAGTAACTTCTTTGGCTCAATTGATTGAAGAGGTTGGGTGGGTTGTTCAGCGGGCGGCACGGCACAGGGAATACTGGGAGTGTATGCGGCGAGGGCGGGTTCTCCGGTCACAGGTGCTTCAAGGATCGAAAACGAGATCCGCCACACGGAAGTGGTGGACAGAGCTTGCGGGGACAATCAAGGAAAGCGGTCCGACTCAAGGTTAGTCTTCCTTGAGTCTTCCCTAGCCAAGCAGTTCCTGGACCTCTTTGGGGTCCAGGTTTACAGTACCATGGCCGGAACCGCGGAAGGCGTGGGTACATTGTGGCGTGGGTAGAGTGGTCGACGCGAGGTTAAAATTGGATCCGATGTGCACGGGGCACCCCTGGACCCACATGCTGTACGTCTGGATCTCGATACGTGCAGTCCCTCTGCCCCAATTTCCCTCGAAACTGTCAGTGGCACGAGCCACCTCATTATTGCATCCGATGCGGCCGTGATAAAAGACAGCCTCTATACTCTGCTATCTCCAATCTCGCGACAAGGGCACAACGTGTCGATCATCAAGGTACGCGTCTCACACTTAACCCACTCTACTGCCGACTCATCTCCACAGTAACATCACATCTCAGCCAGTCCCTATTACCCTCCCCGACCGGCTCCATTCTCCTCTCATCCGCAAAATTACTCAATGTCACCGACCCAGACGTGCGCGTCGCTCTCGTATTGCGTGTCATTCGCTACGTTTCTTTCCACCCCTGGGGTTCCCTTCCTGCAGATGCCCACAGACGCCAGAGCAGTATCCATCGTATCGTTCGCGCTCTATGGAACCCACACTCGCAGCAATCGCGAATCACAAAGTTCACCGCTGGAGCCGGCGTGCTTTGGCCCTGCCGTATTCCATCCGAATAGGTCCCTCAGGGTAGGAAATCATTCCATTCTTCAACCGGACGATCATTTCTGTTGGCTGGCCTCGCGAGTTCCTCCTTTTTCCAAGAATCCACAACAACATGGTGCTGGTTCCCCTGCCATGCTTGTAATGGATATCACCGATCTGCTCAGGGCTGCCTTATCTTCTGATCGCCCTCTTCGAATTCTTTACGACTGTCGTTTTCTACTTCACATCCACCCATGTCGGATGCCGACGCACGTTAGAGCTGCCTTGGAGACGCGCGACAAGACGTCGTCGATCAAGGTCCTGCCATTCACTCCGTACTATTGGCCCAAGGTCGTCTTTCAACGCGAATCCTGCCCCGACCAAATCTTGGCGGTACCCCAAGAAAACGGAACTCGGGACGAGTCGTGGATCACTATTCAATGGATCACCGTATCGGCGTTCGGCTGCACCCGTTTTGCGACCTTGATTCCATTCTCCGGTAGCTGTGATTGGACGGGCTTTACAGTTGCGCCGTTCATCGATTGATGCACGTTCGGCAAGTTGCTTTGCAAATTTTATTACTCTGGCTTCTGTCTACGTTCAAACAGCGCAAACAGCGCCCAACTTGAATGGTATGCGGACCGGGATACTGCACACCCTAAAATCAACTGTCTGTCTGCTGTGCTGCGGTCCTTGACCGGTGCCTCAGACCTCAAGGCCTCGTAGATGCGTGTTCGTCTTTTCAACGTTTCGACTCTCAGTGTATTGCCTCCGGCAGTTTTCATGATCACGTACAGCCTGACGTCTCGCGTGTAGACACGCTTTACCCAAAGTAGAACAATAAGTACTGCCCATGCTGCGGATTTCATGCGAAGTCTCGCCTGATAAAAGATCATGACGTGCGTAGCATGGCACGAGTTCACGCAGCTGACAGCATGACTTTTCACGCAGCCGGGTTTACATTTCTTCTAGGAATCTTTTCTGTTTCCTCAGTCGTTTTCAGCTATACGTTGGTGCAATTTACTTTGTTGCACCAAGGTCCAACTTTCGAGCATAGCAAAAGTTGACCATGGTTCTCCATCCTTGCATCGTCTCATTCCACTGCTGACCGGGGTCGATTATTGTATGTACTGCTGCCTTTTCACGGGCCACCGGCATGACTGACTGTTGATATCCATACGTCGACGGTGATTTCCCATCGTTACTACCAAACTTTGATCTTGGTTTGGTGCAAATGTTGGTGGAAGAGACCGTCCGATTCTCCCTTTGGGATACAGAAGCTCCTCGACATCACCTCCCGGCGAGGGCGCAGAGCGACTCGGTCCCGACGGTCGAGTGTTCTACCTGTCCATGTTCCACGAGTTGCAGTGCTGGTGAAAGTTCGAGCGAACGCTCAGAGACCCTTTGTCGATCTCAAAGCCGTACTTTTCCGGTCATATGCAGCATACGACAGTGCAGTCTGTGCCAGGCGGACAGGACGCTGGAGCCGGGGGACTTTGTCGTCCGGAACTTCACTACGGACAGAATTGGGGCTACGCACACGTGTAGGGACTGGAGGGCGGTATATGATAGAGCTACGTATGACTAGAGTAATTAGGGTAGCCAGTGGAGAGACGAAGCACTTACTTCAGTCGAATCTTGACCGGCGACCGGTTGACCACCGATGCTATTTTTGGGCTTGTACTTACTTATTTCCGTGTTGTTGTTGTGCTGTGGGGTAGATGATCATGACATCATAATTGCAGTGTGTATTCATGACCACGGTTCAAACACGCCGAATTTTTCTTATGCTTCAACTTTGGAGGCCTCACAGACTCCCAAGTGACAATGTGCGTTAGGTCTGTGCTCTATTCGACGCTACCTTAGCCGAATGTTTTCCAAAAATATCGCGAAGTATGTAATTTCAAGCGGTAAGTTCTACCACCACAGCGGCACAGCCATCATTGATCTTAAGTTCGGTGACATTATGCGCCGCCCGCTACTGATTCGGAACGGGGGCGTGCAAACTTCTCCGGTTATTCATTTCACGACCATGAGAACCTGTGCACGACTTCCGTTTTAATAACTTGTCCGTCCCTAGCAACACAGCAGGCAACTTTTCCTTGCGATTAGTATCATACGCAAAACCTTGGTGGTTATCTTCCTTTTCAGAATTGAGATCCCTCTTCAGCTTCAGATGAGTTTCCTGAAAACATGTACATTTACTCTTCTAGTGTTATTATATCATACACTGGACATGCTTCTTGCCGATTCTAATGAGTGGTGGCATCGTCTCGCAGGAATACAGACGACTTTAGACGTTCAAGTCACCTTTGACTGATACATATCTATACCCTACACCTTCCCTTCATGACGCGAATCCATATCGGAGGAACCGCGAATTGTGGGGGCTGCCGCTCCAGATATCTCTATTGCGATTATACTGGTCCTCAATTCGTATTCAGGGTTGTCTGCAAAGTGGAGATCATGTGTTAGTGTGAATGCAGTCTCGTTCGTCCAAGCTACGCCCAATGCAACTCTGTAAATGATGAACTGTGGTGCTAGCGCCTAGATCGATGACACCTTTCAGTCAACCATGTGTTATAAAAAATGCAATAAGACGTACCGCAAGTGTTCCCCAAACATACGCAAATGCAGCCGCAAGCTACCCAAGGAAATGCAGACGGCATAACCGATACCGAGTGCGGTCAAAGGTAGGGCGGACTCCACGAGTGTTGCGATAGAGGACAGGTATATCAAGGCGGGGAAGATAACAACCCAGCTGTGATCACGCCAAAATATGAAACATCTATACAACTGGTACGGTGAAACTCGGCTCTCCATATATAGAGTTAACGTGGCTCTCACTGGCCAGCAACCCGTCTGCCATTGCATAGACAGTCATGTCGGCTGCAGTACCGAGAACGTTGTACCACATCAGGAAAACGACATGAATCTTATTTCAACTTATGTCAACTCGTCGGCTCCTTGTTTGCCTTACGGTACTCGTGACGTGAAGCTAAGCAAATAAGACAATTAAGTCAAATAGTTGCGTTTCGTCACGCCTTGTCACGCGTTACTATTACACTTGCCAGTGACCGCCAAGTTGTCCGTACGGTACATCATGCATCAAGCTTCAAGTTTCAAGCCACAATCGTTTGCCCAATTACCCACTCGTCTACCTTCACTGCTCGCTACCTCACCCGTCCTTTCACCCGCACTCTTCACACTGACCCTCTACTTACCCTTGCCAGACCCACACGGACATGCACTCACCACCAAGTTACTTGCTGCCCCTGTCATGCTGGAGAAGAAAGCTCAACTTGAACGAGCAGCACACACTGCGACTCGAGACGACTTGCAGCGTGTGCGGCTCGTTGTGTTGTTCCCATGGAGGGGCAATGGTGACACGGCAACGAGGGCAGTGTGCAGGAGCAACAGCACACGTTGTGTGGTCGCTTCCGAGTCCGCACGCAGGGGCGAGAGGACGGGGCACCCTTGTCATCACTCGGGTATTGTCGTCGTCGCGTTATGCATTGTCACCGCGGAATTTGGATTGTTCGTTGATGTTGTTGCGGGTCGTTTCCCAGAAGTGGCGAGTGACTGACACTCACTATTGTGCGCTCTCACTGGCAGCTGTAACAAGAGCGCATCGCAGTCGGTGCACGCCATCCTCAATGTGACGGGGTAGGTGACAACGGGTTGAGCGGGCAGGCAGGCCGCAGGCGTGTGCACGGATATGTTGAATGCTCAACAGAGGTAGGGAGGGCGACAGAGGCGTGACAAGATTGAATCGACTAATTGACTTAATTGACTTATTTGCTTAGCTTCACGTCACGAGTACCGTAAGGCAAACAAGGAGCCGACGAGTTGACATAAGTTGAAATAAGATTCATGTCGTTTTCCTGATGCCACGCAGAGATATTGTCTGCATAGTAGGCTGGTCGCCCACCCGGGACGTCTCTATCGTCGATCCACATTAAATCATCGAATATCGAATTGGTCACCACCGCAATAGTCATAAAAACGAGCAGGTGAGAAGAGTATGTGATATACAACTTGTTTTTGGGGTGGGGTTTTTTCAAGAATAGCCGGATGGTATTGACATAGAACGTGACATAGATACCTGAGGGTCTGTGTGCTATGATCATGGTGGAACACGGCACAACGGTTGCGTAACTTGCGTACCATATAATATGGAGCTGACAATAAGCCCGGCGAACATTGAGCGTTCGAGAGTGATTTCTGCAGGAGGCATTGTCGTGGTGCACCGGCCCAGGTAACGGATGAGAGCCTTAGTACAGATAGATGTAACTGCCGCCAGCCGCAAGAGGCGACACTTGGAAGAGTCAGTCGGGGCGAAATCCTCTGCCCGAGAGCAGACTATCACTGGGGATGCTTTATGTACTGCATCGCCGGCACGATTCTGATTTGTAGCCTACTTATCAGTAACAGTTGCAGGCCTGAGTTGTCACAGGCGTCCTCAACCGAACTGACGGCACGGTCAAGGGACATCCGAGTCCATATCTGACAGAGATTCTCACCCTCATTGAAAATTTCTTGACTTTCTGAGAGCTTGGATGGCTCATACCCCAACATGAATATTCCAGCTTCAGCTTCCCAAGTTCTGCTCCCGTCTACGACTATCGACGCTGACTCGACTACATCACCGTACACGAGTTCCCGCTAGTTCCTCGTACAATTCATTCCAGACGTAGTACTATGGTGTTTCGTCGGATTTGGTCTACAGTTATGTACGTGTGCTCAATTCCGGCGGTACTCAAACGACTACATGCCCTCCGAAACTGGCGGGTAAGGAACAGATCTTGTATTCCAACCATAGACTGAAATCCGTTTGTGCGAGGTAGGCAGTAAAGTTTGGAATTTCGACCAGCTTCCTGATCCTGACTGTCGTTATGCGAGCCTCATCAACACTGAAGATCAGCGGGACGTGACGATCAGCGGACCCGCTGTGCTGGATAGCGACGGTGTCTTCATCCGTCCTGTTGAATACCACTCGAACCTGAGGCCTGCACAATGGGGATATTGTCGAAGTGGAAGCGTATCTGAAATGTTTGCAATATCTTCGCTATTCTAACATCCATATTAACCAATTTGCAACTTTGACTACTAGGTGGAAAGATTATGCTATACGTTAATTACCTCAAACCCAGCTTCCCAGATGGGAATGTTCTCAATAATGACGATGGCGGAAAGGGTAAAAAAAGAAAGGTCAAGGAATTCCTGCTGTTGAATCAGCTTTCGACGAAGAAAGCGTCCGGGTCGCCTGACGTTGTGACGGACTCTATGGTGGTAGACTATTGACTGAAGAGACCTTAATTGTACATGTAATCTGCCGTCTGTAACTTGATGCGAGAGTCAGTGAATTAGAAAGAAAAATTATTGTCCTCGCTTTGGAGTCGGGGATTGGCGTCTGGCGCCGCTACGATGTCATTATGAAGTAGCCTATGGAAAGCACGACAGGCATGCTCATTTCGGTGATCCGGAGTGCTTCTTTTACGGTTCGTTTTTTTCAATTTGGTTACATGGGTTTGAGGGACACGGGACACCGCTCCGTCGAATTGCTCGTAGGCTTTCATAGATATAAAAAATTCAAGAAAGTTTTTCGAATTGCCAAAATTTGTGTTGTACTACAAACAAGAAGTGTACATTGTACAAGACGCTACTAGTATATACGTAAGCACTAGTGTTCAGTCGTTGTCGACGTCTCCATCTTCATCAGAAAACCTATCAACTATTGCATCAGGACCGACCTCGATCATTTCAATAGGTGCCTCGTCATCAGCATCCATTTCGTTGAGTCTTTGAAGATGAGCATCATCTGTGTGAAGTGAACATTAGTAACGGTAAGAAGAACGAGAGTATATAGACCGCCATACCCATTCCTAGGCCCCTGCCAACACCCCCCATGTAGTAGTACCCATCAGAGTCTTCACGGAATGGTAGATCCGCTTGGTCATCCAGCAACGGCAGCACATCATCCTCGATGAATAGCTGTGAATGGAGTGTGGATTGGGATGTAAAGTTCTGGAATCGGTCCAGAACATCGAGATAGGTGTCCCATATTGATGTTCGAGTGATGGGTGGACGTCCAAGCGCAGTGTAGCATTCATCAAGCACGATATTGAGGGATTATGGAACCAGTTCAAAAACCGGATGCGATGGGTCTACGTACAGACTGCGGATATGATCGAGCGCCGCAGGGTCTATCGTCACCTAAGATCAATCAGTTATGTGCACAGCTATAGATAAAATGAGTGATAACATACCTTGAAATCAAGAGCACCGAATTCCTCGGGCGACGTAAATAAGAGTTCAGGGATACCGTGATGGCGGTATGGTTTATTCGATCACAATATGCATCGAGCTCGGTTTGTAGCCATGGAATAAATAGCCAACGGAAAACGGCTCTGATGGAAAAAAAAAGTATGTTAGTACTTGTGTCCATAAGTCATGGTGATATGCGTACACATGAAGGGAATTATGAGGATCAAACCAATCCAACGCAATCCCTTCCTCTAAGATCGACTCGAAACCAGGTGTGAAGCGTCGACGGAGCTGTGACCAGGCTATTTCAGGCATAATGTTCTTCTGGAGGCGCATCCATCGGTGTTGAAGAGTGCCCGCCAATGTTTCATCATGCCACTGTCGGAGCATGGTCTGAGCATTTGCGATCCCGTAAGTAATTCTCTGTTCCAGGATCGCTCTGTGTGACCAAAGGAACGACTATCTCATGTTACTATCTGGAGCCTGAGTATGAACAATAGAGAGATAGACTTACAGCCAAGCTTCTCAACGGTTTCGAGATAATAGGTCAATATCAGCTGTCAGGTTTTGGATTGAAGGCATTCGAACATGATGAGTTAGAGGGGGGTGAATGAGGTTGATGGCATACAAAAATACTTGTACAGTTGGACCTCTCTTGTATCTACAAAAGCTTTCGAAATACTTTCTTGATCATATCTGCCTTTTTATATCTATGAAAGCCTACGAGCAATTCGACGGAGCGGTGTCCCGTGTCCCTCAAACCCATGTAACCAAATTGAAAAAAAAAACGAACCGTAAAAGAAGCACTCCGGATCACCGAAATGAGCATGCCTGTCAGTCGTGCTTTCCATAGTAGCCAACAAGTAGATGCTACTTCATTATTTATTTACTTGTCTCGTTCCGCATCGTAGTATTCTCTCATCAACATTACCTATGTTTGATCAAAATCTGCTGCGCAGTTCTAGTACTAGTACGGCATTGTATCCGAGCGGATACTCCGATTGACGCCGCGGCCGAGACTGCTGGCACAACTGTCAACTTGAAAGTTTCCTTCTTTTCAGCGCAATGCTAGTATGTCCGACTCGATATTCAGTCAGACCTGCATCTGCGGTCGCACGTTTACTGATCTTGGGGGCTTCACTAGGCACGAAAAAGGTTGTCACAAAGGCAAAAAAAGGCTATCCAATGCCCTCAACAAGGCGAAGGAGGCGCACCAAGCTAAGAGGGCCAGATTGTCCTTGTCAAGGTGTCCAACTGCTCACCCGGATGAGGAAGCGAGTGGTAGCAGTAGCCGGGATAATGATGAAGGCAATGGGCAAAGCGCCCAACTTCAGGTATGATATCTCCGATGTTTCCGTTACTTTCCGTTACTTTCCCTAACACCATGCTATTCAGGGTGTTACCTTCTCTTCCTCACGTCTGCACAAAGATAAGGAATCGCACATCAGCACTGGCAGAGAGCAAGATCCTTCTGTTTACCCGGAGGTACGTGCTCGTCATTTTAAAAGACAATGTACCTCCTTAGCGACAGTAAACAACTTAGAATGATATATCACTCGCGCAACGTCGACCTCGCAGGGCTCATCGGTTACCACTGCGTTTTCGGGACGCGTTGCCCGAGCCTCCTCCCCCTCTTCCTCCACCGACTCGGAAGCAAGTCAATCTAACCTCACCAACAACGCCAGATACTCGTAACTCCGAATCCGGCCTTTCGAGTCGCCTGGGAACCACCATAACGCCATCCGATCCATCCACTTCATTAGCATCCACATCTCGCCCGCTAGTCAGAATGTTCAGAACACTTATGAACAAATTTGGCTTGCTCCGCGCCTACACTACACAGACGTTTCCGTCACATGACCCAGACGACCCATATTCAATCGAACACGCACCGCAACCATCGAATCACGGTGCTCACAGTCCCGAAGCAAGTAACCCATTCCATCCATATCCCAGTGAAAATGCGATGCGTTTGGGTGACTGGTATTGGAATCGAGGAACACAGAAATCCCGGGAGGATTTCAAGCAGTTACTTAGTATTATTGGGAACCCTACATTTAATGCAGCCGACGTTTCTGGAGTTCCGTGGGATTCTATTAACAAGGGGCTGGCTGTTCAAGATCCTGACGGGAGCTCGGAAATCCCTGAGTGGTTGAGTAGTGACCACGGATGGAAGTCTTCTCCAGTAACTATCTCGGTTCCGTTCCACAGTCGCTCTGTCAACCCTGGGCCTAAATCATATACCGTACAAGATTTTCACCACCGTTCTCTGATTTCCATCTTGCAAGAGAAAATCAAGGATCCAGTCCAGGCGGCACATTTCCATTATGAACCGTACGAACTCCTTTGGCACCCACCTCACCGGGACCGGGATATCAAGGTGCATGGCGAGCTATTCACTTCTAGCGCGTTCCTCGATGCCCATAGAGAGCTGCAGGCTTCACCTCGGGAACCAGGCTGTGAACTACCTCGTGTGGTCGCCGCATTCATGTTTTGGTCGGATGCGACCCAGCTCTCCACATTCGGCAACCAGAAGCTTTGGCCGCTTTACGTGTATTTTGGCAACGAATCCAAATATCGTCGTTGTCAGCCGTCAAACAACTCATGTTCTCATGCCGCCTATTTTCAGACTGTAAGTGACCGTAGCGGGAAATATTTATCCGTCTCACTTCCCATCATTGCAGCTCCCAGATGAGTTCAAAGATTTTGTGATGAATAATTTGGGAGGTAAAACATTAAGTGGAGCTCTCATGACCCATTGTCATCGTGAATTCTTCCACGAACAGTGGCGAATACTTTTGGATAAAGACTTCATTAAGGCTTACCAACATGGTATTGTGATAATTTGTTGTGATGGCGTAAAACGTCGATTTTATCCTCGGGTGTTCACTTACTCCGCTGACTACCCAGAAAAGTTCGTCTTAAAATCAAGTTGTCATGAATTCCACTGACTTCCATTTGTTGACAGAATTCTCATAGCCAGTGTACGCAACCTTGGCACCTGCCCGTGCCCTCGTTGTACAATTAGGATGGATGAAGTTCAGGACCTTGGTAGTGACAAAGATTTGCGCAACCGGCAGTTACTTTGTCGGCATGACGATGATGATCGTGTCGAGAAAGTAAACGCTGCGCGAAACCTTATCTATGGGAGCAACTATGCGATTACGACCCCTCAAGTTGAAGCCCTCCTCAAACCGGAATCACTTGTTCCAACATCGGTGAGCGCTTGCCTTCACAAAAATAGCTGGTTTCATGATGAATATTGCTCCACAGAACGCGTTTTCTGACAAGTTGCGTCATTTGGGATTCTGTTTATTCACTATGCTAGTGGTAGATCTCCTCCACGAGTTTGAGTTAGGGGTTTGGAAAGCAGTGTTCACACAGCTTCTTCGCATGCTCGAATCCTTGGAAGAGAGCAAGGTGCATGAGCTTGATCGCAGGTCAGTCTTCCGTCCGTATGCAATACATTCATTTGAATTTTCCTTGCAGATATCGCCTAATCCCGACATTTGGACGGGATACGATCCGCCGCTTTTCTCGGAATGCATCAGAAATGAAGCGCATCGCAGCCCATGACTTCGAGGATCTTTTACAGGTCGGTCGTTCGATTTGCTGCTTCTGAGGGACTGATTTCACAGTCATTCAAGTGTTCCATTCCTGTCTTCGAGGGCCTGTTTCCAGAGCCACACGATTCATCGATATCTCAATTACTCTCTGTTCTGTGCCGTTGGCACGGATTTTCAAAACTTCGGATACAAACGGACGAAACACTGCAGATGATGGAGGACATCACACTCTCTCTTGGGAAAGAACTTCGCGCATTCAGTGTTGATACCTGCCCTGCTTTTCAAACTCGCGAACTTAAGCGCGAAACCGAGAGCCGGCAGCGCCGTCAGCAGCGGTCCACAGCACCCTCCAAGGCAGCCGTATCGCGTCAACCCAAGACGTTCAACCTGAAGACGTACAAGCTGCACGCCCTTGGGGATTATGTATCTTCGATCCGGAGATTTGGGACCACCGACTCGTATTCAACCCAACCTGTGCGAGATTCCAACTTGGTTAGTATTGTATTCTTACTGTTTGCTCACAGGGAGAACGAGAGCACCGCGTCGGGAAAGGACGGTTCCTTCGGACCAGTCGCAAGGATTTCCTTCATCAACTCACTCGAATTGAAAGGCGGCAATCACGCATACGCCGTATTCGCGAGAGGGTGGACACTGCGCATCAAACGCTGCTGGAACCTATTCCCAACGACCCGAAGGAACACTATCAAATCGGAAGATCACAAAACCTCCCTATCAATATTCCAATATTTTCCCAACAGAATTCTAATGACCCAACTATGAGGGTGAGTTGCACGCGCGTTGTTTTTGGTCAAAGAAATATTAATGTAGATATAGGACTTTGCACTGAAACTCAAACACCACCTATTGCCTCGCATCAGGGCAATCCATGCCTCTGACTCGGAACCAGACAATACAAACCCATTTCAGGCAGCCGGGCTCACTGATGGCTTTGGTACACCGGACGGTCAACCAGATCAGGTGGTATTCAAGAATGACCGTATCTACCGGCACCACATCCTTCGGATCAACTACACGACTTATGATGTCCGTCGTGCCGACGACATCCTCAATCCGAATACAGATCACTGTGACGTCATGATGTTACACTCTCCACAAGACGCTAACGATCACCAACGATTTTGCTATGCCAGGATCATTGGGATTTATCATGCTAATGTACAATACATCGGGCCAGGGATGAAGGACTATACACCACGGCGGATGGACTTCCTGCACGTGCGGTGGTTTGAACGGGTCCCGCAACATGACCTACATGACCTCGAAGCCGTGAGGTTTGTTTGCATAGATGATCCCACAGCGCTTGATTTTGTAGACCCGGCCGATGCATTGAGAAGCTGTCATCTTCTACCAGCATTCAGATTTGGGAAACACCATCAAGCCCAGACTGTGACATTGCCAATTGCACGCAATTCGGAAGCTTGGAAGGTTTATTATGTCAATAGGTATAGCAAATTTCTTTGTATCATCCCATTGACTTATAGTACACGTCTCAGATACGTGGATCGTGACATGTTGGTCAGGTACCATTGGGGCCTGGGTGTTGGGCATATCTACTCTCATGCTCCAGCCCCCCCGAGCCAGAGCCAGAGCCAGAGCCAGAGCCAGTCATTCACCGCAGGAGAGAATTCACCCCTCGCGCAATCTTCCTCGTTGTCTGCAATTCCGGTCTCATCCCAGCTCCCAGATTACACAAAGAATAGTGATACGGCTATGATGGACGAGGATTCTGGTGAGCCTGACTCGGACTCCGTGGCGGAGTGGGAAGTTGAAGAGGTGGGCCATGAGGAAGAGGAGTCCGAGGCCGACTCCGAGCCTGAGTCAGATGATGACGATGTTCGAGCTATGTATGCGATGTATGATGATCCTGGAGCTGACTCGGGCTCAGACTGGTGACTTCAATACATGACTGAATCAAATGTATATCGGTGTCTGGTTTTCCGAATGGCAGCTTGAACAGGATTCTTGCTAGAGCGTTTCGTTCGGGTTTAGTCTTACTGGGTTTGATTCGTTTTTCCTCTTTCTACTTCCGGCGGGTTCACTAGCTTATTCTGGCGGGAGCAGATCCTCACTGTTTCTCCAAAAGTTTTCCAGTTACTTATGTTGCATTCAAGTCGAGGTTCTTAGTAGTCTGGCGGCAGCCTGAGAGCGTCACGGTGTTCACTCTCGTACTACACTTTCACAGCACGTGACCAGGTTGTTGCTGCTTACCGCCGGTACAACTTTCACTGCGCTCCGATCATATGTTGGAACTTCCATCCACAAAGGCGTTAGTAGCCTGCAAGTGGTGAGGATTTTTTGTCCTTGTTTTTTTTCGCCACGAGTTTGCTGACCGCCCGTTGCCAGTTCCAGGCGCTGGACTGCAACTTGAACATGACGATTATTCTTCTTGTGCCAGTCTTGTCAAAGAGCCTGAGGTCTGTGTCGTTTTCAGAGACTCGCCTTGGCCTTTCCTTCAGCTACACAATACCCCAAGACCAGCATATGGCGCCCGTTGTGGGAATCCTAGGTGTGTCAGCTTAGGAGACAAACTGACGAGCTTCTCTCCAGGATGGTCAAGGCGAACTATAACACTCAATTTGCCCAGGCTGCATCCGAGCTTACCGAATTCCGTCGAGCCACGGCCAACCTCGTCAGCGGAATGAATGACGATGTCCTTTCCGACGTATTTCGCAAAACGGTTCACTTGACAACCTACGACGCATACGCTGCAAAGGTTTTCGAGAAACCGTGCAAAGCAAGTTCTATAGTCGACTTGCTTGCTCCTGGACTACCAGACTACATCATATATTCCAGCTCCACGTCCGGTGCTCCTCAAAAATTCTTTCCCAAATACGACCAGTTCTCATCCACCGTGGCATCCTCGGGTGCCTGGAGGAATATCTCTGATCCTAACCGAGGACGCACTACATTGCTCTTACGATATCTCTGGGCTGATCAAATATATATCGGAGATGATGAAAACTGCCTGGTTAAATATATATATACTTTTGCGGTATATCAGTTATGTTAACGAGAAATCTCTTGAATTTGAACCCTGAACATGACGAAGAGAGAATGGGAATATTCTGTAAAGTTTTTTGATCATTCACCCATTTTATTATCCTAACGTTGTTACTTCCTAGTACTCGACCACGC
>JBBPPB010000294.1:0-16094 GCA_038091755.1 Leccinum pallidistipes | reverse complement strand
TCCCACTTTTTTTTTGGGGGGGGGGGGGGGGGGGGGCCCCCCCTCGGCAGTCGATTCGGCGTCGGGTTGGAATGCAGCGACTGGTTTGTTCGCCTGTGTACTCGGGGGGCGGTCAATGTCCACCCAGTCATCGGGTATGGTAAGTGGATTATGGCGTGATGCATCCTCGATGGGCTCGACTGACATCGACGCGGCAGCAGCCGCGACGATGGTAGCCGTCTCAACGACCGTTTCTCGCACGCCGGATTCCTTTTTTTGCGTTTGTGTTTGCGTAATTGTGGTCTCCTGGACGGTGATAGTTCGTGTCTGTGACGTAGAAGAATGAGTGGCGTCAGTGCGCCCGTACGTTGCGAATTCTTGAGAGGGTATAAGGGATGGCGAGGGTCCTGGATGGGTAACGACGTCTTCGACGCGGAGACGGAGGCTGGAGACGTCCGTGCCCGTCTCTGACCAACCCGAGACGTTGGGAAATGTTCCCGGGGGAGTCCGTCCGGGTCTGCGTGCAGGGCTGCTTGCAGGTGCCGGCGACGGAACTGGCGAGCGTGAAGGGGCAGCTCTATCGCTCCGTACCGAGCTCGATGCCTGCGACGACCCCGACGCCGTACGTGACCGATTGAACAGCCGCATGCTAGGTAGGTCGTTCTTGATGCGTATACGCGGGACGGCGCGCTCCACGCGACGAACGTCCTTGCGCACCTGGCGATATAGCCTGCGGAGACCCGAGTCGCGCCATAGGTTGGGCGCGACGTCGGCGAGGAGCATGCCGACGAGGGACCAGAGCACGACGAGTGCGAGGCGCGAGAGGGACTGAGTGAAGAGGAAGTCGACGAATATGCGGAATCCGAACCCGAGATAAGGGTCGAATGAGCGAGGTATGCGTCGTATGAAGTGATTGAGGACGACGCCTTCCCACATGCCGACGAGGACGCCTGGTGATCGAACGAGTCAGATGGGTGATATGGGAAAGGACTCGAAGTTAGGACACACCGCTGACTCGGTCGTCATTGTCCGTCAATGCGTCGAGGAGGATGCGCAAGACGAGGCCTACACCGATTGCGAGTAGGCTATCCATGGATGTTACCTTTGATATGGCATGCCTGGTGTGTGAGTAGCAGGAGGAGGACAAGGAGTAGACGGAGGCCAGCGTGGAAAGTGTTTTGAACTGTCGGGGTTGCGATCAAACAAGCGTGGTACAAACAATCGCACTTTTTTGGGTTCATCTTCATAAAATACATAAATAAGATGTGATAACGTAGTACAGTGATCTGATGGGGGTACTAGTAGTGTACAGTAAGTTATTAATTGCTTGCTTTCAAGAGAAGAAACCCCAAAGTGCAAGTCCGGTGAGTGACATGAGCACAGCAAACACTCTCACTTCCTCTCCAGCGTTACTCTTCTCGAGTACTAGCCCAAGTCCACACCGTCTCCTTACTCGCGGGCGCAAATCAAGGGAATACTGTTTCTTGACCTTCGCGGGGGCTTTTCGCGACGTGTTGCTGAACGAGAGAATTGATGTCATAGGTAATGGATCCAATGAGGACAGCAGCGAGGTGGGGCTGCGACGCTCTCTACACGCCACAGAGATAGGCAAATCATACTCATCTGTCTGGACGACGTAATTCCCGGTCTCGATATATGGATGACCGGGATCACCAGCGGTTCGACCTATTTCCAAGTCGAAATGAAGCGGGATATCGGGCGGAATAAATGTTATCGAGAAGGCGTGCAATCGCGGGAGCGTGTGTGCGATTGTAGCAGCGCATGCATTGAGGGGACTTTCGTGCTGAGAGCGAACGAGAGTCACTCGAAGATGTTGCAAACGTGGAAGGGAGCGGACTGCTTTGGCGAGCGTGTCCTGGGAAAACAGGTGAGTGGCGACAAGATACAAAAGGATGGCACCAACGTACAACCGTGAGCGAAGACTTGCGCGTGCATACGATCTCGAGTTTGGTGAGACCAGGGCAGGCGTGTGCAATGGAGCGAACCAAGCTCCCGCCTTCATAGGCAGTCTGAAAGACAAAGCAGACGCGCAATTCGCTCAAGGATTTGAGACCCCTGAGCACGCTGGCCAGTAGCGAAGGAGCGACGTCACGGATGACAAACGGTTCGTCCAGTGCAACACTGCTGATTTGGTGGTGGATGGGTGCCAGTGCTTGCAGATGTTCAACGGCACCGCTAAATCGGGTGAGCTCTGGAAGCGAGCCCGGCTCCAGTGACGTCAGATGTGCGGGGTTGAGTGCTGCACGCGATATCCGAAGGGAACGCAGTTGTGGGTGTGCTTCAAGAAATGCGACGAATGGAGGCTTGACGCTTGGGCGGGGATTCCAGTCGAGTAAGATGTCACCCAGAGAAAGGGTGTGCAGCTTGGGCCAGTGTGCGTAACACAGGGGATGGACGATCTGTGTGGAGATGAACGGTGCTCCGTTTATGTGCAATTCCTCCAAGTCCGGAGATCGACGAATGAGCATGTCCCATAAGCGAGGCTCTGCGGGGAACTCTGTGTGCGATGAGACATGTGCACGTTCCATGGACATGGATATTTGTCACCTTGGAGATCGGCGTCTGCAAACCGTTCGTAAAAGCCGCGCTTCACGTTGAGGGTGAAACCGCGGAGACTCTTGAATTGGAAAACCTAAGTCCATAGTAAGCGTCGGAAGGTTAAACACAAACACCATGGAACAAACATGGCTGTGAGTTTCTGGAAGTTCCGCGCCATACGAGATGCCGATGGTCTTAAGCCGCGGACAGCTGATTTATAGCATGAATTTATGATCACATGGACGAAGAAGTATGGCTCACGATATTCGCAATACAAACCACAGATCGTCACGTTGTGGAACTTGGTCGGCATCCCAGATGAAGGTGTGGAGTGCATCGAGGGTATGTGCAAGACGTTGGACGAGAGAGGAAATGATGTAACCAATCGAGCTTTTCCCGGGAGGTGTGGAGAAACGGACAAGAAGCTTCTGTACGTGGCGGGCGATATCAGGACGGTTGTTGAGCATCGTCAAAGTCGCAATACATTGCTCGACGTTGAGCAGCTGAACGTCTGAGTATATTGTGGGGCAGAGTCCAGAGAAAAGGTGCTTGCTCTGCAGCGTGATATCAGTGAGATGGCAATTATACGGATCATCTGGAACAGACTGACCGAGAGTGCAAGTCGGACGACGTCAGTCTTGACCTCGAGGAAACCCGCGAGTTCATGGAGGAGATCAAAAGGGAGGGTCGAGAGTGTCATGGCTTGAAGGAACAAAGTGCGGGAGATCCGGGAGACTTCAAATACATATCGACCGATAATATTAGTCAGCACACTCTATGCCGGCAACTTGATCAAGATTCCGCGGCGTCCGCTCAGCCCTGTCGGCTATCCATGTGCCCCAACTCACCACAGCCCCCATACCGGGATCGACCGAGTCAACCCTTCCTCAAACTTCGTGCCTGGCTAAATTGCTGTATTCATCGAGGTACTCCAACTTGGGACTGTGGTAGCCTCCTGACCCTACACCTGGATCAGTGCAGTTTGGTTGCGGAGAGGTCGGGATGATACCACCCAACTTCTCAATCCCTGACCGCTGAAGGCCCATCATTTCATCGAAGCCGAAGCTGTCGAAGTAAAAAAAAAACAACCGTGAGTCCCGCAAGTGGGCGAATGGCTCGGTGCCACGATTTGTAACTTGTCGCCTAAAATAACTCATAGTTTCTGGACAGCTGGCATCTGTTGACTTCCACAGGCAGTGCCAGTCCCGCTCTGCTGTCAGGGACGACAACACACAGTCGCGGTTGAAGCGCTGGCATTTTCTAACTACGTAACTTTGGTTCACGCTTCCGTTACTTGGTGATCATGAGAAGTTTCATTGGCATGCATGAGTGCTTCCAAGCTTCAACGTTTTAACCCCATCGGCGAAACGGGGGCCAAAGCTATTTTCGAGACCAGCTTTAGCCCTCGAATTAAGAATAGCTGCACCATTTTTGAGCAAGTAAATTTGTCCTGTACTTCGAACTGACGGCCGCCGTGACGATTATGATACAGGTTCAATGACGAGTCAATTATCTGTCATTCACCGTCAAACATCAGTGTCATGCAACTGTTTCGTACCCTCTCTTTTGTCGACGGCGTACTTTTCGCCGCAATAATATCCGCGGTGGCACGGATTGCCTCACCCCTACTTGCCAGTTTTTGCATTCCAGCGTATCGTATCCCTGGATTATGGAACCATTCTCTAAACGATGGTTGTCATGCCCCTCGCACGCGATGTGTTGTTTTTAGGTATCCGATTTTTCCCTACCTCGATGGGTTTCCTCAAAAATTTGTTTCCGAGTCGTGACTTTGGCATTGTCATATCTCTTCCGAACATCGCCGCATGACCCATTTGCCTGGGCGAGTTGGTCAACAAGCCATTGATTGGAGAAGTGATCGACCAATCAAAGGTTGTCGTCCCTTATATTCACATAATCAATCAGGAACTGGGTCGGATGCTGGCAACAAAGTATGTACCTTCTCGTCATATCCTGGGCCTGCTGCCTACCAGTTGCCTACCCTGACGTGACCACGCGGAACAAACGATGGGCGCCACATACATTCCAAGGACTCATCTTCATGTAGGCCGCCATTTCGCCACATCCCCGTTGGCGAGACCACCGCCTCAGACGCTGATAAGCTCGATAAAGCTACACGATTGAGCATGCGTCGTCGATTAGGCCCCGAGAAGATCACAATCTATTCCAGGCTTTGGAGCTCTAGAGTCTAGACCGTCACCCGACTTCTTGCGAGCGCCTAATTTGAGACGTGCGTGAGATGGTTCACAGGGAATTTACGGATGTCAGGGTGAAATCGGAAGAGATGACTGGCGAAGGGAATGATATGGTCAGAGTCCAGACAATACGTAGTATCTTACGCTCAACGATAACGGAAAGTGCATTTGATCGCGACCAGGTTCCTTACAGGAAAGAGGTTTGGCTGAGAATGCCGAGATGCTGACTCAACAAAGCTGTGTGGCAAAAGCCTCTCTCTTTCCACCGACCCTGGAGAGCGATTACTAGTACATCCGGTAAAACAGCATCAATGGGCTGACTCCTTTTTTTTCTAGCGTTTTAGACGAGGTCATTGTCCTCGGTCGAAAACCCTGACTTTTTGCTTCACGCGTCCCCGTGGACAAGGGGCCAGCGTTCTGCCGAGGATAATGGCCTCTTCGAGCTTCGTATCGTCTGAAGCTGGTGGTAACGATCCCGGTCTCACTGACAGTGATTCCGATCGATCGATCGCTCGCGCCGTCTGCAGATGAGTTTTAGTTTTTTTTCCACTGCTATCCAACATCCTTTCAGCTCGTCTCTGCGCGTTCTCTGCCGAGGATAATGGCCTCTTCGAGCTGCGTAACGTCTGCAGCTGGTGGCAACGATCCCTGATTCCGATCGATCGATCGCGCCGTCTGCATATGTTTTTTTTTCCAGTACTGCTATCCAGCATCCTTTCAACTCTACGCTCTGGACAAGCAGATCTGGACGACGATGAGTCCATCATCTCTGCCGGGGAGGTTCCCAGTGCTCGCCCCCCTGCATAGCGCTTTTCCGCTCCGTATAGGCAATTCTGAAAGCAAGTCAGACGTCGATCCCACTCGCAGACTGATGAGTTCCCTCGTTTGACCAACTTTTTTTTTTTTTGCTTATCATTGTGGTAGGTACAAATAGCTCGGGAAATCGATCAAGTTATACCTGAACAGAGAAGTACTCGCTCGGGGCCTCGGCGAGGTCGTTCAGCCATGAGCTTAGGACGTCCGTTATCAGATGGACACGGGCAAGAGTCAGTCTCAATATTTACTCAAGGGTTTTCGCTTTTCATTCCTACTCTCCCCGTCCGCAGCGCCAACATCCTATTCCGACATATCCCGATATCGTGGGAAATACCACACACCCTATATTCGAAAGGGGAAATAGGAGGTGCGGCGACCGTAGGACTCGGCTATCAAGTATACAGTCACGGTAAGCATTTTCTTACAATGATTCCGATTTATAACAGCGATACTCCCTAGATAACAGCGACCCTACCATGACTGGGCTGTGCCTTGTCGTTCGACCGACATCCCAGAAGTCTGCCGCAGACCTTATCAAAGAGAATCATGTAAAGCACAGCGGCTATACCGGTTAGTCGTCGATTGACTCAAGACTGACTCGGATGCATATATTTTTGTTCTAAGATTCATGGCTAGATTCCCTCGCAAGACTGGAGGAACGGCTGACAAGACTCGAGGAAAAGATGCGGGAAGATAGGGCGAGATACTGGGAAGAGAAAGTGAGATTTCAGGAAGTGGTTGGCGGCGCAAGTATACAAAGAGACGCAGCATCTGAACTTGCCTTGGTGCGCTATTAATCAGTGATCCACTTTATAATTCATTATCATCGTCTTTTATTTATGTTTCACGTAAGACGAACGCATAGCTGGCAACAAGGTGGCCCACCACGAAAGGATATTCGCGAATTCATCCTACTGCTCTATGAATTCACTTTTGCAATTTCGGTGGAAGATGATCGTTGTACGGGCTTTTATTGTATTTATCATCAATATGTACTTGTAACTACACCCGAGCTCCAACGGCTTTTCTTCATCTCTTTAAAGTCATTCACACGAGCGGATGAAAATCAACGTAGACTTCACAAACAACGTGCAAGAGCACGCTCGTCGCCACGGTCAGGACGACCTAGTGTTCTACACAAGAAAGTACATCACCTACAGTCGACTGGGGGCATGTGGCGAAGAAGAAAAGACGACGACGACATCAAGGCGTACATACAATGAAAGACAATAAACATCCGACTGAAATGACTGTAACGGTTTGTTTTCTACGTACTTGAGTTGCGCGAACTGTTATCACTGGAGTAGCTGACAAAGAAACAAAGAACGACATGCGCAAACGAGAGCTGGGGCGGTTGGTGCTGCGAGTAACAAAAGTGCCAGGAATGATAGACTTGAACGGGACCAATGCATTTATGACAGGAAGACGGACGGCGATTCGAAAGACAGTGTATTGCACTTTTGAGGGGTCTGCAGAGGCAACCCGGCGACAGGCCGGTCAACGAATTATACGAAACCTGAACATCAGATCAGACGCATGTACACAATGTGTAAAATGTCGACCGCACCTAAAATGTGTGACGGGGCATCTACCCCTTGGAGGACGACGCAGTCATGGCCGATTTCCTTTTCGCCTCTGAACTCTTGCGACTACCGAGGACCGAAGCGATAGTGTTCATAGATATCCTGCTCGTCGGAATTTTCTCGCTCGCACATGTCGTATACGTCGACACGCCCGACCTGTTGCTAACCGAAGCAGATACGATGGACTGGATGGTCGTACCCGTGCTCCACCTCGAAGTTTGCTGTATGTGGGCTGGCTGAGGAGGCGTCACCGTCGGCACTGGTGTAGGTGCATTTGGGTTGTCATCCTCTTCACTGGCAGCCTCGTTGAGGGACTGCAACAGGAGCTGCGCGAGCCGCGCTTCGTCTCCGAATCCTCTGTCTCGTTCTACGTCTACTTCCGTCCCTCGAGTCTCTGGAACGGGCAACAACGTACGAGAGGAACTTTGATGCGCGAGACGCTTCTTTCCGTTTCCACGGATTGCCTTTCCTTTGCGTCGCCCTCCTTTGACGATCGAACGCGGTGCCGGAAAGCGGTATTGCATGCCGATCTCCTTGCTTCCGTTCCATCCCACGTCCACTTCCTCAAGGCCAAGCCCGACTGGTGGGAGAGGTGGTGGCGGTGGCGGCAAGCTGGCGAACGGATCCCGCAAGGAAAGAAAATCGAGGATAGAATCAGATTCGCCTCGGGAGAAAGAAGGCTTTGGTGTTCGTTGTACATGATTGTCACGCGAAAGCGTGTTGGGACCGCCTCTGAGTGGCCCCTGTCCGTAACCAGTCGCCATTTGCCTCTCCGAGTAACACGGCCTAGGTTTTGCGGGGAGTACTTGTACGCAAGGCGTGAATGTGAGCTCAAGATAATACGATTGTTGGACTCACTCTGAATGACGGCAAGGATGGTGAAAGACCACAGTAATGTGCAAGCGGCGGACGCAAGAAGAACGTTTGGCAAAGCTTGACTGACCGCGTTCTTTTCGAGTATGCTAACAGCTACGTTCAGGCCGGCAGAGAGGGTGGAGAATAGTTGCGCATTCACGAGGACTAGCGGCAGAAACATGTATCTGTCCATCTTGTACGCGACTTGGTTGGCGTCGTGTGCACGGGGGGACGTAGACAGAGGGAGAAGGTGGGGCGGTGTCGATTGACTTGCAGGAAAGCTTTTGAATCCCGACGTGGCTTGCATTGCGAGGGAACCAGGGAATGGCCAGGTAGCCTGTGTCGGGGAGGACACTCTGCCGAGGGTCTTTCCATGAGACTCATCTGTCCAGGATCCTTTTTCGCTACTCATCTGCGCTGCAAAGGCTGCACGTCGACGGTGCAAGAGGGTTGCGGTGACAATAGCAAGAGCAAGCAGGAGAGCGCGAGATACCAGTGCCAGAGTGGCCGGTAAGAGGCGAGGACTCGTCTGAATGAGAGTAGAGACGAGTTCTGACATAGAATTGTCACCAGAAGATCCGGGCACATGGCAAGATCAACTTACCACAAGCGATGAGGAGAGCAGCCAGTGATAGGAAGAGTGTGAGGAAGGGAGCGGGTGTCTGAGAGGACGGAGTGAGGGCGTAAATGGAAACACCACACACTGGACACAAGGGGGTCAATCTTAGGAGCGGGGGTCAATCTATGACTTACGCGTGACGTGCAAGAGGGAAGTGAACACGTTTGCTACGATGGTGAGAGGTTCGCCGCACGCGACACCCAAGGCGGTCGCGGCGGCCACGGCTGCGAATATGGCCAAGAGGAGGAGGACGGCGGGTTTTGCGGGGGAAGACCTGGAGTTGTACACGGATAGGGTGAGTGAAACGACCGGGATGGGGAGAAGGAGAGCGGACGCGACGACGTCGAGAGACGTCATGGCGAGAAAGGAACGACTGAGAAGAAAAAAGAGTAAGAGAAAGAGAGAAATGCTTCTGAGGGAGTGCAAAGGGAAGCTCGCAAGGATTGGCATCTCGATTGCTTCTTCTGACGCGGGTTATCTTAAAAGTCACTCAACGCGTTACATTTACTATCATTAGGAAGGTACATCAACATCGTCATAAACTCTGAAGTGCCGTGTCACCATCGAACAACAACGCAGCGGTGACCCGTACACTTACCTTGGCTCATAGCATCAACGTATCTGATAACAGTTGAGCGCTGATCGTCGAAACAGTGAGAGGCGACAAACCAATTAGTTGGGTCGTTCAGCCTCGGGCTGGACATCCGGTCCACCTTGCTGGCCATCTGGCTGAGCAGCGGGGTCAGATTCTTCTTGCGAAGCCTTCTTGGCCTCCTTCTTGGCCTTGTACTTCTTGTAAGCCCAGGCAATAAACATGGCTCTGATTTGGATATGAGGGGGGGTTCAAGAGTTGTGGTATGGAAGCCGCTCAGAGGGTTCAGGCCTTTTATTGTGTCGTTAAGTAGCAGTGCCGCGCTTATCAGCCGGTCTCTGTTGGCATGGCTGTCCTCTGTCACATTAATTCCAGGCCGCAATGTCATGGCCGATGCGACCCACTCTGCGCCGAGCATCCACCCGTCCCATACCGCAAAGAAGGAGAAGGCGTTCAAGCAAGAGTTTGCTTTTGAAGCAGCTGAAATTTCCCTCTGGCAGAAAGGAAATGGATGTTGACTAGTAGTAGTAGGACTATAATTTATGTAAAGAATTCGATCCAGTGCCACTGCCACCATCGTGGCGGATACCGGAAATATCCGGACTGAGGCAATGTCGCGTTTTCAGTGACTTCTCTGTTCGTTCGCTCCCTCAATAATGTCCCACTCTAAACTCGCACCGACGCATGGCGGACTTGTTGCAAACGGTGTGCCCATCATGAACACGAAAATAGACTCGACGACCTCGGCTGCAAAGCCCAATGGTCACGTCCTCGAGACTCCCTCAGAACGGATACAAATCATCGACGACGACAAGAACTTCACGTGAGTAGTGTTGCATGGTCGGGTCGCCTCGGTCAGGTTCCTCCTCCTAACTCGTTTCGACCCGTAGGCCCCACCTATCAACCCAAATCCAACGTTGGGGTCTCCGCGACGTCGGATTCAACTACAACATTGTCGCTGTCTTTGGCTCTCAGTCGACAGGAAAGAGTGGGTCACCATGTTTGGGCACGTGTCGTATGCTCACTTGCGTCCTTGGGGATCGCATAGGTACTCTTTTAAATAGATTATTTGGAACCACATTCGATGTCATGGACGAGACAAAACGGCAGCAGACCACAAAGGGTGAGTTTCTCCTCGATTCCAAGGACACATTTCCGACCACACTAGGTATATGGATGTGTAGAGGAAAAGGAATGAGTGTCATGGTCATGGACGTGGAGGGTACAGACGGTCGTGAACGGGGCGAGGACCAGGTTCGACCAGTCTCACCTCTCCTTTGTTACGTGTACTGATTAATGACACTCTAGGACTTTGAGCGCAAATCGGCACTGTTCTCTCTCGCTTCCTCAGAAGTTCTAATTATTAATTTGTGGGAACATCAAGTCGGTCTCTACCAAGGTGCCAACATGGGCCTTCTCAAGACCGTCTTCGAAGTCAATCTCGGTTTGTTCGGCAAGAAGGCCCAAGAGGGTCCCCAATCACGGACCCTCCTTCTTTTCGTCATCCGGGATCACCTCGGCGTGACACCCCTGTCAAATCTGCAGAACACGCTCACTGTTGACCTCATCCGGATCTGGGATGCGCTGTCCAAGCCAACCGGGCTCGCGGACGCCCAGCTGTCGGACTACTTTGATTTGGCTTTCACCGCTCTTCCACACAAGATTCTGGCAGCGCAGAAATTCGAGGACGAGGTTGCGCTCCTCCGACAGCGCTTTACAGCCAAGGGACGCGAGGACTATCTCTTCAAGGGTGTCTACCACAAGCGAATACCGGCCGACGGTGCTGCTGTTTACATGGAGAACATTTGGGTACGTAATCTCGCCTGTCAAGCGGTTACGTCTACCGACGGCGTGCCGAACTGCAGGAACAAGTCCAGACCAACAAAGATCTAGATTTGCCCACACAGCAGGAGCTGCTAGCACAATTCCGTTGCGACGAGATCTCAGCTGCTGCACTCGGCGAGTTTAACGAACAGTCAAGGTCTCAAAAGCGACCGATCGAGGCCGGAAAGGTCGTTGATGGACTTGGCGCACTGATGAAGAACTGGAGGGATCAAGCACTTGGTGGGCTTTTTCATTCCGGCCGCATCTGTTCTTCTGACCAAGGTACCACACAGCCCGTTATGATCGTGACGCCTCGCGTTACCACGAAGGTGTCTACTCCCGAAAACGTCTCGAGCTGCACGCCACGATCGTCTCCATCCTCAGCCCTCTCTTCCTCGGTCAACTCAAGAACTTGCACAAACTGTGCTTGTCGGCTTTCAAGTCGGCACTGCATGACACTCTGAGCGGTGGCGGTGTAGACTACAACTTTGCAGACGTTGTTAGCAAAGCGACGACCGAGTGTGAGACGCGGTTCGCGGCGGGTGGCAAGGAAGCCTGCACCGAGAAGGAGGAATGGAGCTGGGGGGAGGAGCTGGAATTGTTGCGAGAGGAGATGGCCAACGTTGCCGAGGTCTTTCGCAAGGACGAAACGAAAAAGACGGTCAATCTTATCGAGGTGAGAATATACGACATGACGAGAAGGTGATGTGCTGACCGTCGTGTAGCGAAACTTTAAGAAACAGATTTCGGAACCTGTGGACGTCGCTTTGAACAAGGCTACGCCCGATATGTGGGACAAGGTTTTGGGGGCGTTCAAGGAGTTACTGGAGAGGGCCGAACAATCGTACCTCAAGAAGGCAAAAGGCAAGACCTTGTCTTACTCACACTATTGTTATCATCTTCATATATTTCCCCACAGCATTCAATTGTACGGAGGAAGAGAATACTAATGCGCTTTCATCTCTCCGCATACGTGCCTGGCTTGCACTACGCTCCAAGATCGATGAACTTACGGCAGATACTGCCATCCTTGGCAAGCTCCGGATGCACTTTGAGGAACGGTTCCGCTATGACGAACAAGGCGTCCCACGAGTGTGGAAGCCCGAGGACGACATCGAGGGTGCTTTCCGGAAAGCGAAGGACGATGTATGTTGTCCACATCGTGGTTTGACGAGGGGTGCTAACTAAACTGTGTAGACCTTATCTTTGGTCCCGCTCTTCTCCAAGATATCGCCTGTCGACCCATCTCTGCAGTACTCGCTTCCTCCCTCATCGCCTACGTCGAATACCGAGGAAGAGTTCGACTTCGCGTCCTCGCTCGTTGTCTTTTCGGAATCGAAGTTGTTTGATCTCACGGCGCGTTTTAGACGGGATGCAGATGCCTACTTCGTAGAAGCCAAGAGAAGCACAGTGTCGTCGATCGCACAAGTTCCCTATTGGATATACGGAATATTGGTGATCCTCGGATGGAACGAGGCGATGTTGGTTCTCTTCAACCCAGTCTACTTTGTGATGGTTATCATGTTGGCCACTAGCGCGTAAGTGAGGGAGAGTGTTGCGATTACGACGATGCTGAAGATATGTTTTGCCACAGGTACATGATCCAGAAGCTGGGACTGACGGGACCTTTGCTGCAACTTTCCAGGACGGTGGCTGGCGAGGCACGTGTCGCTTCTTTGTGATTTGCCGAACGTGCCTAATTTATATTTGTATCCCTGAACAGATCCAGGAGCAAGCGACGAATCGACTTCGTGAGCAGTTTGCGCAGCCAATTCATGAGCAGCCAGTCAAGGTTGCACGAGCGAGCGAGATGCATTCGACGAACTCGACGTCAACGGATTGGGTCGAGGTGGACAGGGACGGGAACGAGTATGGACCAGATAGGACAAGAGCAGCGCCACTCTAAGCGGTAATTTTGGTCTAGTACTACTATTTTCGTATGATAATTATTGGAGCGAATCGGTCATTATTACGGCGGGCATTGTGATATCGGCTGTCGGCTTGACACCTGATAGAACAATGAGCAACGTGTGGTGGAGAGAAGGGCACGGGGGGGAAGTGGATACGAGATCGACCGGGTGTGTGGGAGATAAGGAGGGACAAATGATTGCCTTTTTCGCACGAAATCTGGCAGTGTCGCTGATCTTACAACCTACTACATTGAACTAGTTATTTATTATATCTAGCACATGCATCGCCGCACTCCTTCTACTTACCGTCCTTTGTTAAAATCCGTTCATTCAACACCCGCCATGAATGACTCTGCCATGCTCCTTCCTGCTCCCCTCCTTCACCGCATTTCCTCACCCAGGAAACACCGTCTCAATCACCGCACAGCCTTCATCGCACTCGCCTCCCTCCTCGTGTTCTCCTTTTACCTACTCTTCGTCGCCTATCCCTCCTTGAACCTCTCCCAGTCCCTCCTCACACAGGTTCAGGACCACGACCGCTCACACCTCCGCGAAGAACCCCCGCTCCCACCCTCGGCCAGGCGGCGCCCCCTGCCACAGCGCAAACCTCAACACCTCCAGCCTATACCAGCACAGCGCCCACCGCTTGACCTCTCCCCGTCAGAAGAGCTCGCGGCGCTCTCCGCCTTCATTGCCGCCCTCCCGCACAATGTTCTTCCCACGGCGGTCGATCCGAACACACCGCTCGACCCACAGCTCGTGCTCGATTTCGACCCACGCAGCGAGTCGGCGCGAGACGAGGTCGAGAGGCTCGTCGAGGAGGTCTGGTCCCGCTTTCCGGTCATGCTGTACACCAAGGTGAGCTTTTTTTTTGTTTCGTTTTGCTTATTTCTTTCCCTCGCTTTGTCCTCCCTTCATTCCGTCCCGTCCCGTGCCTTTTGTTCCTAGGTTTCAAATTTTTCAGGAGAGACGCGGTCAGCTAACACCGGTCCGATAGCTGCATTCCTCGGATTCGCGCGAGGTACGGTATTTACTGTCCAACATGAACCTCAACCCTGCTCCGTTCTTCGTCGAGGTGGATCAGCGTCAGGACGCGCACGTCCTCATGCCCCTCCTGGCGCGTCTCACAGACGTGCCTGTACTTCCTTTGCTCTTGATCGGGGGCCAACCAGTTGGGGCGGAAGCAGCGGACGGGAAGGAGCTGATAGCGGAGATCAGGCGATTGCATGAGACCGGGGAGCTCACACGGCGTGTGGTGGAGGCTGGTGCGACCGTACAGCCTGGAAAGGTCAAGGGGAAGAAGGGGCGTCGGTGAGCCGACCCCGTACCGACTAGACCGGAGCAGGCTTCCGTCCGGCTGGGGGTAGCCAGTTGCTCAAAGGGACAATCTCCAACCGAGCCGCGATCTCGGGTTTGGCAGACATCATGATCATGGCATATTTATATCCTTGATTCTTTTTAGATAATGCTCTGCTAGGACAACACGAGGAGGACGCTTGGTGGCATCGTGTTTACGTTTTCCAACCACAATAAATCGTGCTCTTTACAATCGTGATAAGAACCGGAATTAGACTAGGACCGCTTCGCCACCTTCGCCACCCCATCCCACGCTCACTCCGGATTCTTGGAGCACATGACGCAGCTCATCTCCCTCGTGCAACCGTATCAGGTCGTCCGAGCCACCCAACGACCGACCGTTTAAAATCACGTTTGGGAACGTTGAATGATGCGTCAGACGTGTCAGGACCGTTTTAACGTGTGACGCGTCCGCTGTAAAAAAGGGGGAGGGGGTGAGAAGCGCCGCGATGGTCGGTCTTCGTGAGCGGGGGGAAGAAGTAAGCGGGGCGTACCTCGCAGATCGACCTCTATAATTTTAGGTGGTGGTGTGAGGTCGTACGTCGCGAGGAGCTTCTTGGCGCGCTTCGAGTACCTGTAAAGGAATGAGTGGAAGAGAGACCAGAAGTAACCACTCCAGTATACGCACGGGCAGTACGACTTGTAAACACGTGTGCGTTAGCAAGCAGTCCGACATCTCCGAGGATTAGCCGGACAGACCGACCTTTGAAAACACGATGAGCGGGTGTTGTTCTTGCAGCGTTCGCAGACGTTCGTCCCATCCGCTGCTCGCCGCATCACCTCTTCCTGCACGCCAGCGCGCGCGTCCACCGGTTTTGGTGATCGACCCGAGCGCGTACCATGCTAGGGTGATTGGTTTGTCGGGTGCGACGGCGGCGTCGTCGAGCTGTAGTACGTCCAACTCGTGCGTGTCGTGCTCTTGCAGCGGTGGAGGGTCCCCGGGTGCTCTTATAACGCGGTGGGCTTCCTCCGGGGAGGTTACAAAATGAAGGAGACCATAGATTTCAGAGGGGAGGTCGGATGTGTGGGCGGTGGTGGAGAAGAGGTCAGAGACGGTTGAGCGGGATGCGATGAAGAAGAGGACGAGGAGGAAGAGGACGGGAAGGGCGAGGATGGTGAGGAAGAGCTGGCGCGGATGTCTGGGTGAGGGCATTTTGCAGGGTACTTTGTTACTGGAATTGGTAGCTAATGTACTAGGATTACTAAATTCATTGAGTCTCTTGCCAAGTACTTCGTTGTTTCCCACACCCGGCGTCATTGCTTGGCATCCTCGAGGAGTCGTTGATGGAATCCTTCAATCCAGAACTCGAAGAATCTACTGCCAGCGGTAGATGTGCTTACCCGGCTATCAAGGGAGCGACCCAGAACTCGAAGAATCCACTGCCAGCGGTAGATGTGCTTACCCGGCTATCAAGTGAGCGACCTTATCGCGCCCGACGTCTGCTGTTTTGAACGTTAGAGCCCTGAGTAGCGAAGGCTCGGACCGAGCGGAACAGTGACGGAATGACAGAAGTCAAAAGGCATGCGTTCTACACATTCTATCAGAAATTCGGGGTGCGTTCTCTTGCTCGTACGATAACTAGATTAACCAAGTGTATGTAACGAACTTCGCTTGTCGGAATAACCATTCGCCGAGGAAGAGAAGAGAAGGGGAAAAGGCGGCATGCGGCACGCTTCGGACAACGTACGTTCAACTTGACAAGGCAGTGGCCGGCGTTCAAGTTTTGATCAAGCTTCGGTTGACACGTCCGTCCGTCGGTCCTGCGCTCGACATCCTCCCTCCCTCCC
>JBBPPB010000293.1:0-16122 GCA_038091755.1 Leccinum pallidistipes | reverse complement strand
GCAGGACAACAAGACACGCACTTGGTTTCTTTCGCTTTGCCCTTGCCCTTGCCCTTGGATGTCCCAGATCCGACGCTCGTATCCTCCCTACCGCTGCTCGTAGTCGCCTCCGTCATCAAGCTCTCCGATCGCCTATACCCATCACGTCCGTCAACGCCGTGCATTCGACGAACGAACAAAAAAACAACACACCGCTTCCGACTCCTCGTCTTCACAGGCATCTCGACCTCCTCCCCGTCGTCCAACGGTATGATGTCATCCAGAAACTTGAACAGCGATACGAGTTGTTCGAGCTGTCGATACTCCTCTTCACTAAAGTTGGACAGCTTGTCTGCATACTTCTTGCTGATCGCGGCGTCGAACTTGCTGAGGGCATTACGCGCAGAGACGTCTCGCGGGGGTCGGCGCTGTGTGCCAGAAAGGAATTGAGAGCGTGGCGCACCTAAAGGAAGATGGACAAGACGTACCGTAAACACGTTGTGCACCAGCAACTTCACCGTTCGAATCTTGTCATCGTCCACTGTCTCGGGGAGGTGCAACCGTCCCAAGACCTGACACAGGACCTTCTTGTCTTCCTCTGTCACCTCGTCAGCACCAATCGCCACACGCTAAATGACATGGCGCACTCTCTATATCGTCCCTGAACAGCATCTTGAGAATGTCCTCTGCCAAGTCCAGATGGACTCCGTCGTCTTTCGTCTGGTCCTCTACCTTGCTACATAGGTATGTCACATCACATGTCAGATCAACGTGCGTGCAGGACGCGGTCGACTCACATGGCCTTTTGAGGATCTGTCCAATCGACAAACATCCCAATGATCTGCGCGGGGGATACCATCTCTTGCTCGTCGTCCAACTCGCGTGTCGCTGCTGCGAGCTGTTCGAATATCGGCACTGAGATCTACCGTCGGACAACCAAGGTAAGCAACCGAGGGCGTCAAGAAATAAAATCAGCGCAAAAGATCTGTCACAGTACATACCTCACGCATCCGTTTCTGGTTCACGCTCGACGAATAACAATAGACGGGGAAGAAATATGCCAAACACTGTCTCAGCTCCTGATTCTCTGCCGTGTCAGGGGAGAGATAGGCCACCACGAGACTCTTCAAAACCTGTCGGGCACATACGTTCAAGTACAGCATGTCAGAAAACGCATTGTTGGAGATGTTACAGACAAGGACACAAAACACGTACCCGCTCGTCCGAGATCATCCCCGCCAATACGAGCTTGGCCAGTCCCATGCACAATAACGCTTGAACATTTTCCGCGTCCTCCACGTTGAGTACGTGAAGCAGGAACTCTAAAATGCGATCGCTCTGGCCCTTTTAACGAGGACAATGTTAGATCGGCTCTGGTCAAGTTGGTGGTGCAATACCAAACTTACCCCGGCGCCACCTTTCCCCAAGAAATCCCCTTCGTGCACCATCAACACGTCAAACACGATCTGTAACACGCGCAACCTGAGTACTTCCGGGGAGGACTGCACTTGTCTAAGGAAAAGCTGGAAGGAGTTGAGAGCCATCCGCTGGGGATTTCTAGTTCAGTACCGCGTGTCGGTAGCAATCGGAGAGAGAACCTACGCGTGCGATCAAACAACATAGCCCGAGACAAACGAGCCCCTTTTCACGGAGTACGAGCTCTTTACGTTTGATAGCTGGCACGATCAATTCACCCAATATACCTTCCAACGTCGAATTCTCCTCAAAGGTCTAAGCACATCACGCATGAGTGGTCATTTTGACGCTGAAGATGTCGACGTACCCCATTCACGCGCTCCAGCATACCGATACAGAGAGACAGGCACCGGATATCAAGGGCGTCCGCCCGTAGTTGTTCTTCAGGGCTAAGTTGCTTGAGAGGCTTTGGCGCCTTGGCTGCCTTGGCGGCGCTTAGAGTTGCGTCGTCTTCGTCGGCCTCATCACCCTCAACCTCACCTTCCTTTTCTGTACCGCCTTCTTCGCCCTCGCCCTCGCCCTCGCGATCTCTCAGTTCATGTACCACTTCGACGACGACCCTAATCAAATCCCTCTCGCTCGGCGACAAAGCCCTCAATACGTCTAAACACCGTACCATCAACCCCTCGGGCAACCTTTCCTGCCCGATCATGTCCCGCACGAGCTGAAACATCTTCCGTCGCCCAATCTCGTCCGCATAATCGAGGTTCACTGCGAGCTTGAGCATCTCGGCGATCACGAACTCCGCATCGAGGAACAGGTCATCAATGTTTTCGTTGTCGTCGCGTTCATAGGCATCGAGGTCTTCTTGGTACTTGTTATACGCGCCTTGGATGCGGAACGCAAGGTTGGTCACAACGGGGAGGGACGTCTCCAACTTTGTTTGGTCGTCGGTAGCCATGCAGTGCTCCACGTATACGCGCGCCAAGAAGGCTTTTTCGGGGTTCAACGTGTCCCAAAACGGGTCTTGTGAGCGTTTCGTGGTTCAAGTGAGTTTGATGTATGATAATTGCGGGGCGCATATACGCACCTTTGAACTCGAGTTGGTCGAATATGTCGACGCGCGTGGCAAATATGCTCAGCAAAGCGTCCTCGGCGACCGTGTTCTCCTGGAGGTCGAACAAGCCCAAGAGTGCTACTACGTTATCCATCAAACCACCACTGTCTTCTTCTTCCTTGGTCGATCCACGCACGACTTCGACCCAGACACCGAGGAGTGACCCCGCGGCAGCGCGGACTGCCGGCTCACGGTCCCCAAGCCCGTTCCGGATGATGAGCTCCCGCTGGGCGATGGTGAGTACGCGTGGGTGAAGAGGACCCATGGCGCCATCCTCTGTCGTGCAGTTTTTGCCGAGCACGGCAGAATAGACGAGGCGACGCATGACAGTATCGGTGTCGCGGGAACGGGCGAGAATTGCGGGGATGGTATGTTTTGCCATCGGAATGTTCAACAGGGCAGCGCGGCGAACTTCACTGTTGGGAGAGATTGATTAGAAGTACCGGAAAATGGGATGAAACGCACGCGGCTGGATCACAGCTGAGGGTATCTAAAAGGATGTCCATGGCGGATTGTTCGTCTTCTTCGACGTCGGAAACATCTTCAGTGCCGCAAAGTTTAGAGAGTGCGACGGCTGCTTGAACACGGATGAAGGTTTCCTTGTCATGCACTCGTTCGATGAGGGATGCCCTGAGGACTTGATAGATGTCTTCACTGTGAAAGGGGATTACTGCAGGTCGTGGGTGATGGGGAGGTAAGCGTACTCTATTTCACCAAGGCGGTTGACCATCTCTGCGACTATACGCACACAGCGGTAGCGGACTATCTTGTCCTTTGCGACGAATCCTTTCAGGAGGAACCTGAGTAGGCGTGCAACGAATCGGGTAGATGTAGTTTCATCTTCGTCGTCATCGTCATCGTCATCTTCGTCTTCTTTTTTTGGGTCTGGACCGTACATGTAGAGCGATCTACCGCGCAAGCCAAACAAGCGCACCTTGCATAGTGAGATAAATGACGTATGCGCCGACAAACTTGACGACTTTATCTGCTTGTGTAACACCCTTTTTCACGACGATGACGCGGAAAAGCAGCTCGATGAACGTGTCTTCAAAGAGACGCTCGCCGGTGAGTTTGATGCTCCTGCCACCATGGACGGTCTCGGTGAATGCAGCGGCTTCGACATGGATTTTGTGGAGTGCAACGACGTTCTTTTGATGGTTTGCGAGCGAATTCTGTACTTGACCAAAGATTTTTGGGAGAGCGTCCTCGACGGAGACCCTCATGTTGGTTGGTGACAAGGAAGGAGGGCAACGCGTGATCACGTGGGTCGTGTTATCACGTGAATCAGGTCCGCCTTGGCGTAATATGGCATCATCACCGCCTTTGCGACTCCCGTATGAACAGCGATTCGGAAATCCAGTTACTTTGAGTGGTTGGAACAAAAGAACACAGGATTTGCCAAGAATAAGTGACCAATCGTCTTTGAGTCAAGTTTGGGCTTGGCCATTGACACCGGAGATGGCACAACGTGGGACCCGCGCAGCACTTTATATATTAACTTGACGTTCACTGCCAAGTCATGTATCCTCGGCTTTGATCATGCTCACTTCTGTACCCATACAGGACATCTTATTCACCGTATTTCAGGTGAACAGAGCTATGACATAGTACTTGTCAAGTTCGTTGCTCACATTTGCTAGTCCATATCTCAGGTCTTTCTCTTGTGTCTAGCCGGCTTCGCCCTCTCGTTCAAGGGCATCCTCAACAACTCCACTTCAAAGGTATTCTTTCGAGATCTCTCCGTGGGCACTCCTCACCGTCTTCAGGCTCTCAATCACCTCAATGTTGCCCTCTTCACACCCGCTCTCCTCTTCTCCAAAGTCGCCTTTTTCCTCTCCCCAGGTATGTCTCTTTCGCCGCTCCCTCCGCTCTGCTCACTCTACCACCAGCCAAACTTCGCCAGCTATGGATCATTCCCATCTTCTTTACCCTGCTCACAATCATGTCTGCATTCATTGCACACTCCCTTGCTCGAGCATTTCGTCTGAAACGATCTCAAGTGCACGTCCTTTTCATCCATGTCCGGCAGCTGTCTAATCCCCGTGCAGAAATTTTGCCACAGCCGCATCCATGTTTATGAATTCGAATTCCCTCCCCGTCGCTCTGATGCAATCCTTGGCGACTACCGTCCCCCTTCTCAAATGGGGCCCAGACGATACCCTCGATGCCATGTTCGGTCGGTCGCTAACCTATCTCGTCGTCTTCAGTACTCTTGGCATGATTGTAAGTCTTCCTATGCAACCGATTTCCACCCCGCTTCTCGAGTCTTGCTTGGCGTGATGGAGACCACGTCATCCGGGTGACGTTTATCCCAGTTCGCTTACACATTGACAGCTTCGGTGGTCCTACGGTGTTCGTCTCCTCTCGCAAATAGACGAGCCGGATTCGCCCACGCCAGCGCCCTCAACTTACCGTGATGACGACACCGGCGAACATCCCGCACTAGCTTCCGATCATGCCACCGCCACCCATCTCATCGAATACGAAGCGGAAGCCGACGTTGTTCCACATGCGCGAACCTTGTGGCATGCACGCAACGCGCGTTCACGCCTCCCTCATCCGCGCCACGCACCCCTGTCTCGGCGTCACACCCACCCATACACGCGTCCACACTCTCACCTCCCCGCAGTACCTACGTCATTGGGTGATCACTCTGACAGCGACGAAAGCGACGAAGTCGAGACCACCGAAGCCGAGTCGTCCGAAGACACAATCGCACAGTGCGAAACCATCGACACAGGATTCTCCACGGAGGCCGAGGACCCTGCAGAAGAACCACATTCCACATCCCCCTCCAAAGCCGTCGCCCACCCAATACCGCGATGGGACCAGCGCGCTCTTCGTTCTTCCCTCTCCCTCTCTACTCGCCTTCTCAACATGCTCACGTCTCTTTCCCCACCTCTGGTCGCGTCCGTTCTCGCCCTCGTTATAGTGTTGATTCCACCAATGCAGCGGGTGCTTAATTCAGAGGACATGATACCGTTCAGGGGAGCGTTGGATAGTGCCGGCGGGTGCAGTATCCCGCTCACCATGATCGTGCTTGGGGGGTGGTTTTGGGACGGAGAGGCCAAGGCCAAGAGTAAGGGCAGGCACACGCAGTCGGGCGAAGTTAAAGGCACGTCCGACGGTCACGGCGAGACGCGATGTAAAGGCAAAGGCATCGAAGAACCACACAATCACGGCTTTCTTGGCGAGGGACAAGGTCGCTCACACGCATCGAACAACGACCGCGCTTCCGCACGTCTATGGCATTGCAAAGAGTCTCGGAACTCCTCGTCTGCCTCGCTCTCGTCAATCATTGGTACATTTGGGGACGTGTTGATGGCGCACGTTTATCCACGTGGGGCGAGTCAACGTGCCAGGGTCAACACGGGACCGACCAGCGAAGGTGACGTTGAACAGGGACGGTTGGAGACACATGCACAGACGGACGACGAACACGCCGAAAACGCATTTGTTCGTTCCTCTCGACCGCGATCGCCCTCAGAGCTTCTGAATGGGGGCTCACGTCCGTCGCTCGCTTCCACGACGCAGGCCACGCTGTCATCCATACCCAAGTCTGCCCAGGCACAGGGGGCGAACCCGCCCGGAGAGACGCTGACGGTTGTAGTCACCATCCTTGCGCGGATGGTCATCGTACCGATTGTCGTCACCCCGCTGATGGTCTTCGTTAACCGAATGGGATGGGGTGGAGAAGTCTTTGAAGAGTAAGTCCCCTTTCTTTTCCCTCTTTCCCTATTTGACGTCGCCCTTTTAGCCCTGTGTTTATCGTATCGAGCATGTTGCTGGTCTCCAGTCCGCCTGCGTTAACGCTCGCTCAAGTACGTATCTCCCTTTGCTTTTTGGTTTTATTTGAACGTCTCTAATATCCTCGCACAGATTTCCCAACGCTCGACACCCGGCACAGACGCAAACACCTTTTCTCCCTTTGAACGCCTCCTGTCTCGAACCGTCTTTTGGGCCTACCTCGTCCTCACTCCGCCTGTCATGATCGCGAGCGTGATGGTCGGGCTACTGATCGTGGAGGCTTGATGTGACGTGGACTCAGATACGGACATTTAAAACCATCCGTACTTGCTTCTTTTTTTGGATGTACGAGACACGTCAGTGACTCGTACAGAATCTTGCGGCCACACATTCACACTCGCATGCCTTGCAATATATACACATACAGCGTCACATATAGACAGCGGGTCCAGAGGGAACTTTAGGCTCGGTCGTCAACGGTCGTTATCTATTGCATCGTATTTATCGCACCATAGATTATTACTTCTCACAGGGTTTCATCGTGTCGGACGTTCCCGGGCCTGACGTTCCAATTAAATGATGGGATTCATCATGTGCACATGTGTCTGATCCGGGATGAACGAATGGTTTCACACTGCAAGGACAAACGTGCGAGAAATGTGTGATCACCGTGACCATGATGTTCTCGCTAGTGCTTCTAATCGTGATACGGTCGGCTCCGGTCCTTGAATGGCCGCAGCATCCTCGGGATCCTAGCATGATCAGAAGAAACGCTGCTTGCCGACTTACGACTCACGCCCTGAAGCCACCGAGGAGCCAGCACACGGTGTGGGCGCTGTGCCAATCACTGTGGGAACTTGGCCATGGGAAGGAAAGAAAATGTGGGTGCCAGTCACTGGCCCCGGTGGCAACCTCACTGACAGCTGGCGAATGAAACCGCACCCATTTCACCTTCAAGGTCTGCAGATGGAACTACTAGGTTCAAGGCCCAGACCTTATCGGACCTGACTCGATCACCCCGGACTCCGGAGTCACCAACTTGAACGGGCGTTACTTGAGAAATAGATGCAATGGCTTGATCCAGCGCTCAAAATCCGGTTTGAAAGCGCCTAGGACCTTCACATGCACACACTGACTCCGCGGAATTGTATCTAACAGATACTAGCACCGCGGTCCGGGCAACGCGAGCAAGCGTCATCGGACGAGCCGGTCACCAATGATCGAATCGGACAATATCAGGCTCGACGACGACGACGACTCACGCACACACGCACCCTCACCGGCATCACCCGCGTCGTCAACAACAACGATAGCACGCACGCACCCTCATGCACAACCTCACTCAACGTCGACGACAACGACACCCCACCCTCACCGGTATCACCCGCGTCGTCAACAACAACAACGATAGCACGCACGCACCCTCATGCACAACGCCGACGACGACATGCACACACCGCACACACACACCCTCACTCAACGTCGACGACAACGACAACCTCACCCGCAACGTCATCAACAGCGACACACACGCAACGTCGACGACGACGACACATGCTCCCTCACCCGCAACGTCAACGACAACACCGCGCGCGCACGCTCACCCGACGATGGCTCGACGACGACTCAACGACAACTGACGACGTGACAATACCAATGCGTGGTGGAGGCGACGTGAGGATGAGGGAGACGGGAGACGGCGGCAGCGCGACGAGGACGAGGAAGACGGACGGTGACGACGAACGTGATGACGACGTGCGTTCCCACTTTTCTCACTCCTCCCCCACTCACTCACTCACTCACTCACTCACTCACTCAAGGCTCACCGGTCACCCCTCTTTCCCGCAGCACCACCCCACATCGCGAGGACGCGAGGACGCGAGGACAGCGCATGTCCACCCCGCGCGACGTGTGACGACACGACGACGCGACGCCCACTGGTGACACGGGCTCCATCGACGACGCGTCCGACACGGCGAACGACGACGACGCGGCGTGCTGGCAGCACCACGCCACGACGTCGTGACGATATGGCCGTGCACTCAGGCTGGCACGCACGTCCCACCCGTACCCGTGCGGAACCTTATCCAATGCTCTGACTGCCGGCCACCACCTACGGAAAATAGTTTACTTGGACCCAAACTTCACAAGTATCCACATTGCATTCAGTAAGATAGAGAGATGCATAAAATGGTCCGAGTCAGTCTACCCAAGACTCGGATATCATTCACTTTTGCCTTGAATCCCTCATCAAGCGTGATCTTTTTTTTTCTGGCTGGTTCTGAGTCGTTGGAGCTTCAAGTTTGCTGTACCCGCAAAGATCTTGAATGGACATTGATTAGAATTTCGGCACCGTGTGGAATTTCTTTGTTGGCAATCCGCCGTAGCAGGTCTGGGAATTTTGCAGTGACAGCAGGGGTTGAAATGTGCAAGTATAACACATCAAGCTCCATTTCTAGCAGTTGTGGGTGACTTCAGTCGGATGAGTAAATGAGCAGCAGCATCAATAGTAGAAAGTGAATCACATACCTGGAAAGAAGGCTGCATGTAATCTCGCTCAGGATGTTGTCACTATTGAGGTTGCTCCGGATGTGTGCCAAGGCTTGATCACGAAGATCATTCAGTCCAATCTAGGGGTAGTTTGATCATTGGTCCCACAATTCTGGTAAGATCTGAAATGCCAACCTTACAAGCCAGACGATACATCGACTTGGCAGAGCATCTTGGCCTATTCAACCAGCTCGTAGAGCTTGAAAGTCCCTCACCAGGCCTGGCTGAACTGAGAGGGGAAAAGCAGACTTTTCCAGTTGACAGGTAGTTCAAGAGAGTGTACCACCTAGGGTCATCGTCCCAAGCCTCATCAGGACAACACAAAATACATGTTAAAGATAAACTCACGTTTGAAAGGCAGAATCCTTGACAAGGATAGAGCGACTTCCTGAGGTCCCTGAGACATTGGAACCTTGAACTGATGCAGAACCACCATTGAATCTATCAAAAAATGTCAATTGGTGATGCATTAGATGATGACAACCTTTACTCGTCCTCATATTCTTCATCAGAGTCATCAAGATCACTGTCACTTCCATAACCATAATCATCCATCCGGATATTGCTAGGAGCATTATCATCTATGAGTTCAGTGAAGGAGGGGTTAGATGGATCGATCTTGGAGCTCAGCACTGGATGAAAATACAATGAATGAGCACAATGACAACTAAGTATCCATGAAAGAACCACTCACAATCTGCAAAGTAACTTGAGCTCTTTGCAAAGAGAAATTTGTTTGCAAAAAGAACCCGAGGCTTGATGATTCGCCCTGATGTTGAGGACCTGGCGGAAAAGACATAGAACCGGGCATTTATGAGCTCTTCTCCCAGAAGAAACATTCTCATAAAGCTCTCCATTCGTTCCTCTTTACCAAGATGTGCTGTAGGGGATACTGTACAATGATGATTTCCCAAATACAATAGTAGACATACCAGCAAAGGCAACCATGGGACATTGTTGATCCTGGACTGCCCGTGGTACTGCCACTGCCACTGGTACATCTGTGGTCTTATGATAGTCTCGCACATGAAGTTCCTGACTCAAGTGATTCAGTAACAGCAAGACAACTTGAAGTAAAGCAATAGCCTACTAAGTTCCCCACAGGCTTCGGTTGCACTGAGAGTGAGTTCTGAATAACACTCCCTATAACAACCGGTGGGTGATTGCTTGCTGGCACAACTGGCTGAGCCATTCTACTAGCACCCACAGGATTGATGTCAGATGGATTGCCTGGCCTCGGCACCGAGAGTGAGTTATTGCTACCACCATCGAAGGCTAACCTTCGTTTTTTGGCTTTAGGAGAGGAGCGGCTTGCTGACAGTTTAGCCGTTTCAGCATTGTCCTCCAAGTCAGAATCATCGAATAGTGTGTTGGACCACTGCCTGGGCAATCCCACCCTACTATTCCGAAGTGCACTGGCAGGTGCTAGACGTGCACGACCATGGCTAGCGCGAGTCGCGCGACTGATTTGTTGTGGGGGTTTTGCCACTTCTCGTGTGGGTGGTGACTCATCGGAGTCGGCAGCAAAGTAATTTGGTTGTGTGCCAGGCCGAGGTCTGAGCGAATATCGTACACCATTGTCTTGAGAACATTCCTTTCCGACATCACTGGCAGGCTTGCCCCCCGAGCCTTTGGTACAATGTCGGCAAGAGAATCATACACACCACCAAAGCACTATGTGGAAACCAAGACGTACCAGCATCGCTATTTTTGGAGTCCCCGCACATTGAGATCAAGGCTTCCAGTGGCTGCTGTTGCCGCTCCGAAGTCAGAAAGCTATTTGCGAAGGAAGAACGCGTGTACCATTACATAATTGATGTGTGTCAAATCCCGAACTCAAACTTTCCACGACTGCTTGGGCCTTTGGAACACGACTCTGTGCTGGTCGCGGTCAAAATATCTCCGGACAGCAAATTCATCGCAACTGCAACGTATGCACACTACTCTGTTCGGATCTACGACAGTCTCGATGGCACCCTCCTCGTAGAATTTCCAATCACAGTAAACTCGGGATTCAATGGAACCCTCGCCTGGACGGGCGATGGAAAGAAACTCTACGCATTGTCTTACAGTGGTACCATCCACTGTCTCGACGTGTCCTCCAGAACGACACTCTCGCAATGGTCTAGTCACACAAGCTCCAGGTCATACTGCATCAGGCTAGCATGCGACGACGCATGTATAGCAGTCTCTGGCGACTCATCCGTCTCATTCTGGGATACTACAACGCATTTACAAATCGGATCTGCCATTGGCCACCCTCATAATGTCTCGTTCATGGCCATCTCGGAAAATCACGATATGTTGGCTGTGGGTGACAAGACTATCACGCTCCGCAATCTGCATGGTGTCCTGCCACCATCATACCTCAAGGATGTGAGTATTTGCATTTTGAAGTGACGTTGTTATCTGAGACCGCCGTCCTGACGTCAGAAAGAACTTGTCGAATCCCTGTCAGACATCGACGATGACTTACTGGAGGTACTAGTTCATTTTTGTTCGGTTCCAAACATGACATCATATGGCACATGTCGAGCTCCCACCCACGACGCCCACGGCTGAAGATCAGTTCAACTACGACGAGGTTCGTGGCCAATCCATTCCAACTTTACTGCCGTGTTGACGCTGCGGAAGGCTCCTTCGCAGTCGTCGTCTGTTCATCATCAGGACCAGGTGCCACTGCCTGTCTCGTCCCACTCCACATCACAGCCTCAAGTCCACCTCACGACCTCCACCCCAGAGATAAGCTCAGAGAAGCTCAATGATAATGTGCCGCCGTCTCGATTCCTTCGTATCTTTAGGTGGAAGAAGAGCATCAGAGAACCCTCAGTCTCGTCGCCTCGTCGTCTTGCCGGAATTCGATCCAGGTCAGCAGAGAACCTGAATACCTCAAACAGTGGATTTTCGACAATGGCCAAAGCTCAAGGTATACCAGTGAGTGCTCCTTGAAGTGAACTTGGTCCATCTAAACTATCATCTTAGCGGACGGTCAGAAGAGTTGGGGAACCGGTAAGTGTTTAAAGTGCTCTATTGGGCCCGCAGATACCATTGTTTATGTTTCGTGCAGAAGAAGAAAGAGAAAAAGTCGAAAGCCAAACCTCGTGCTAGCGGAGACCGCCACCGTGGCACTAAAGCTGGAGGTCGTCCTCCGAATACAGGGCCATCGAACGACGAAGCTCTTCCGTAAGATGTGAACGGTGACCACAGTGGTAGTCCTAGCACCGGACGTCCACCGGATGCGAAGCCTGCGAGTGACGTAGGTCTTCCCTCAGCGTTGATCACATCAGATCCAGATCAACCCTCGACTTGGAGGATCGGTTTGAGGGTGCGCATACTTTCTTTGAGCATGTATTTCGAAGCTTATAGCATGCATCGGGAAGAACCTGGAAGGGCTACCATTTCCTTCACATTTCCCACATGGTTGTGTTGCCGCTCGTCAGGGACAGAAGAGGAATGATTATATACTACGGTTTATTTACCATGCCAGACTACGAGTGCGTGATCATTGATTGTATGCTTGAGCTTGTGTCGCCTTGTAGCGTTGACTCGGGTGCTGGAGAGCTCATTGGATTGTGCTCCCCAGGATGCTCACTATATCTTGCCGCTACAACATCCAGCGAGGAAAATATGAGAAAGCTGGTAGTATGGACAACCGCTGCTCACAGGATCCATGTATGTGCATAGGGGATTCGCTACGAAATTGATCCGGAAGACTGTGGCACCAAGGGAAAACCTCGAATACTTTCCTAGCGAGTCTTCGGACTTGTAGGTCGGCACCCTCCCATTTTAATTCTGAATACCTGACCTGAAGTCGTCTATGGCATTCCTCCGAAAAAAATAAGATAAATCTACGGGAATTTACCCCGTTTCCTGAATAGAAATTGCGAGCGCTACGGCGTCCATATATATGATTCGCCTTCGCGTCCGTAGAGGGTCTACGCTCATTGCCCGGATTATCATCTGTCATACGTCTCACTGGTAGGGATGAAGCATAATGCTAGTAGCTAATACACCTAGTAACAGAGCGGTCTGAGTGAGGACAATGTATTTTTCCACCACTAGAAGGAAAACAAAGCACAATTGAAAACCTCATTCACGGATTGATTCAAAAGCGTTGACTGGAATCCAAGACAAAAAACCTGTACGCCGCCCAATGAAAAAATCAGATCGATACCTCCTCTGCATTGAACGTTTTCTGAACCTTGATGATGCGCTCATCAAGGAATAGTTCCCAGTGTCTGTCGTTGTCTCGGTACATCAGAACTTACTGTTACCTCGACCTGTTACCTCGTGGTAAGCGTAGCAATGGAGTCTGAGAAAACAGAAGAAGCGATTTCAAGCTACACTGCTGCGTTGTCTTTAAATTCATCGAATCATGCGAGACTCCTAGTCAAACGGAGCAGAGCCCGGGCAATGCAAAACTCGTGGGAGGATACATTGAAAGATGCAGACGAGGTACAATTTTTTTTTTCTTCTCTCTCAAGTATGCAAATATGCTGAATTTCATGACATCAGGCAATCAAGTTGGACCTACAGGATCCCTGGGGATACGAAAGAAGACATGCGGCACTGCACGCTTTGCAGCGCTTCGACTTTTTTTTTTGTACCCTCCATGCGATTGTTGCTGCAGCAAAAGCCCACGGAATGGCTGCTGCAGACGGGCGACTAGCTGCAACGCCCGGGTAGAGACGTCCATCGTAGCGATCGGTCCTGAATATAGGAGCGTGGCCACATCTGGAGAAACCTCAGAAGCTACGGCCGGAGACAAAGACTCTTCTTCCACGTCCGAACCCGACCATGACAGAGAATCGTCCTCGCCATCCGACGAGCTTCCACAACGTTCCTCTACTGGGCCATGCAAATCGCGAATCCACGGATGGGCGAAAACGAGCTTGCGTGGCTCCGACAACGAGAGCCTGTCCGCCGTCTGAAATTCAACGTGGCCAATGCCTGAGACCCGGGCACGGTAACACTTCCCTTCCCCAATCTCGGCATCTTTTTCGACGAGATTCTTGACTGAGAACAGGATGCAGGGCAGGGAGAATCTCCGGAGTGAAAACCGCGTCGATGGCACGCGGAGGAATCGGTCGTGAACAATCATCACATCGGTGGGAGACATGAAACTTTTTAATTCCGCGACGCGCGCATCCATTTCAGCATCGTTCATGGAAGGCAAAGAATGTAGGGCTTGGTTATGAATGGCGAGGGTGCCGGGAAGGCAGCTGTTGTACGATGAGGACTGACCCGTCCAGGCAAGCACCGCAGCTTCGCCCAAACGAGCCACGATATCCTCCAAAAGGTGGGCTAGTGCAGCATCTGCCCCTCCGCCAATGTGACACTCGCACTGTGCATCTGAATTGCCGAGAGGATTGTCTGTGAGGGAAACCATGTGGTTCAGGGTACCAACTGCTTCGTCGTAGCGCTGCAAAGCGTGCAGTGCCGCATGCCTTCTTTCGTATCCCCAGGGATCCTGTGGGTCCGACTTGATTGCCTGATGTCATGAAATTCAGCATCTTTGCATACTTGAGAAAGAAGAAAAAAATATTGTACCTCGTCTGCATCTTTCAATGCATCCTCCCACGAGCTTTGCATTGCCCGGGCTCTGCTCCGTTTGACTAGGAGTCTCACATGATTCGAAGAATTCAAAGACAACGCAGCAGTGTAGCTTGAAATCGCTTCCTCTGCTTTCTCAGACACCATTGCTACGTCGCCAATATCCTCCAAGGCCTTTATACATTGCTGAAGATGCTGCTCGATTGCGAGAGCAAGGCCATCAAAGTTCCATCCAAACATCTTCCGAATTGTGTTGGTCTGTATGTTCGTGGACAGAGAATGAACGACTTACAAGCGAGATGACGACTAATTCGAGACATTTTTCAGGGATGACTGCGTCCCCTGCGCCCTCGAGCAATTCCGCAGCTCGCTCATGGTCGCCTTCCTTCAACGACATGCCAGCGAGTAGAAGGTGCATTTGAGCCTAATCACAACCTGGTTATCATCTCGAATTGGCAGTCCTGGCAGTTACTTACCCGGACGGTGACGTACAACGTCTTGTCATCGAAAACTGTGATCAAGCCTTCGACCCGCGAAATAGCCTCATCATGTCGTCCACATTCGAACAGGACAATGGCCTGAGTGTAATTAGACAAAGTACAAGCAGCGGCAAAAACGATCCCACACCTTGATCAACAATACGAGATTGATATCGGTCGAGATGCCACTGTTAGTGAACACGAGGTCAAACACGTGGATGGCAGCGTCGTGCTCGCCGTTACCGGCGCGAGCTATCGTAATTGCTATCTGACCAATAGCGGATCGCTTAACTCCAACAGACTGGTATGCAATATTCAATACGAGACCGGTCTAAAGAGGATTGAAGGACTACCTTTGTTGCATCGTCGATGGCCAGGCTGTACTGTTTCAAACGGGATCGTACGAGAGAGCGTTGAGCGAGGACTTGCGCATGACGAGAATCAATCAGGGGATTCGACGTCTCTTTTGTGAGAATTTGTTCCACTCGAGACAAGTCACCCTGGGTCCATGCTTCGAATGTTGCGTCGCTGATTTGTATGAGTGGTAACTGTGACTCTTGAAAACGTCAGAATAAGGCAGTAATCAATGTTCGAACACACTCACAATGCAGAGGAGTTGGGGGAAGAAATCGCGGCCTTTAGATTGACCAACGTTGAGAAGTGGAAACGCTTACGTGTTGTGTAAAGTATGATTCCGGTAAGATGTCACGAAGGCTCCGTACGGTAACTCTTCCATTTTCCTCGCCAGTCACAACACAATCGCCATCAAGAGACAGCGCCATGAAGTAAACTCCACTGCTGTGCTCGATTACATGGCCAACCTGCTGGTGCGTTGAGGCATCCCAAAAGGACAGTGAACGGTGTCCGGTGACGGCAATAAACTTTTGGTTAGACGATGGTGCGATAGAAGGGTGCTTGAGTGAACCGCCTGGAACAATCCATGTAGCAACCAAAGACCCTGAGGTCGTGTTGAAACACTTGACTCCGTTGAATGACCCAGAGATGGCAAAAATTTGATGACCGTCTGCAGACCAAGCGAGTGGTGAGGATACCCAACTTTTGTATGAGCAAGGGATGTCCAGTAACTGTTGACCATTGTTGCTGTCAAAGATCTGGATTGACTCTCCGACCGACGCGGTAGCGAGGCGTGCACCATCTGGAGAGAACCTAACTGCCACCACGGTGGAGGAGTGTCTCAGTGGACCCACGAGCTGTTTGCCTGTGCTAATGCTCCAGATGAACGCGCATTTGTCTGACCCACCGGTGGCGAATGTCGTCGAG
>JBBPPB010000292.1:0-16198 GCA_038091755.1 Leccinum pallidistipes | reverse complement strand
CCCAAGTGCGGGAGACTCAGAGTCTCTAGTACGAGAACTTGAAGGTTCGTCTCGCCTACCGCTTGTTATATTGGTCTGAACGTTGATGCATTTCACACGACGGCAGCTGCCGTGCGGAAGGCCGCTATCTATCCCGAAATGCTGAGGATGGACGCATAAAGAAACTTCTCAGGACATCGGGCCAGCCCTTGGGCGGTATCATGTTCGATGGTATAAACCGAGCTGAGTGTACGGGTTTTTGGTTCAACACGGACGTCTACCCCAGAATCTCTGACGAACCTTTCTAGTGAATGAACGTATCTGATCCATTCTTGTCATAATCATCCTTGAGTCAGCATCACCTTCGTACGTACGCAGACATTCATTCTCAATAGGACTCTTTCACCGACTTTCTGATTTAAGTTACCGTGCTCCTTATATTAAAGCAAAACAGTCTGGAGACTAGCAGATTTTACAACCACTCGAGGTCCTTTTGCCAGTCGCACTGCCAAATATCGGTTGCAGTGGTTCATCTGCGTAAAATACTGTGGAAACCGCTTGCACTCCCGTCATCGATACGGTCATAACGGGGGCGACTGTGCCCCATGCTGCCCGTTTCGTGTAAAGTAAGTATCGGTAGCACGTTGACTGTCGCACCGAAATCACCTTGTTCTTCACTAGAGCACCGCGCCGTGTACCTTTCTTGTTCTCCCGCTGCAGATTTGACCAGGGTGTCTGGGGCGGTTGACATCGAATCACAGTGTTCTTCTGAGTTGGGAGATGCGAACCTGCTGCATTTGTTTCTCCCTTGTGAGACACCATGTCAGTCGTCTTTTATGATTTCTTGTTGTTGGTTTTAGGGATGAGAGGTTACAAAGTGTAAGTACTTTTTCGTCTTGGTTCTTAATTGTCCGGTTCGCAGTTTACTACCTTACGTGATTGTAACCGCGGCTTGTCTGTGCGAGCCAGACGGACAGCGAGTGTCTGCTGTCTGGGCTATCCAGGCGGACAGCGAGTGTCTGCTGTCTGGGCTATCCAGACGGAGCTACTAGACTTTCGTTTGACATGCTTACTAAATAGATGCCTCTAGCTCGTATAAAGGTCATCGACTTCCCAAAGCTCGTCCTCATCTCCCTTCCCCCTTTTCTCTCGAGACCTCCGAAGTATAATGTCAAGCAACGGCGAAGGCAGCGAGTCAAACGTCTCAAATCAGACTGCAAGTCGCCAGAAGCGGGCTCATCCCAGTGCACTAGAGCTGGGACCCCGAAAAAAGCCGTATGTCTTGCATTTGAGAACGTGATAATGCGTGCGTTGACGACGTTTTAGGACAACGCAAGATCCTTTAGTTCACCATGGGCGCCATTTTGGGCGAGCTGTACACGCTTTTTGTAATATCCCGACGTTGCTTACCAACGGCATTGTTTTGTTATCCGAAGACTCCGGCGAAGTAAGAGGGTCCCTCAGTGATATGTACGTCTTACTGGTCATGTTCTACTGGCTTGGCGTTCACGGAAACACCTTTCAGAGAAAGGAAAGAGTTTAAGGCCTTTCGGGAGTTATTGAGAATGGTGTCGGCACTGGAAGCTCGCCTCATGGCCTCCTGTGAGGAAGAGGTTGTCGAGATAGGTGAATTAGTGAGTTTCTTTGGCTCCGTCATGTTTTCACTGTCTAACACTATCTACAGATACAGAAAGGCGTTAATGGTGCTCGTGCGGACGACACGAAAGGGATGAAAGGCGCCATTATCGACTGGATAACCCCAAAGGGTCAGTCCTTGAGCCCTCACATCCCACGCAATGTGAAGTCGGGAAGGGGATTCAACCACGAGCGTACAGGCGCTCTTCTATGCCCTGCAGGTCTAGATTGGATGAACGTTGAGTAAGCAATTTCTGACCTATAACTTGGCCGGTCCGAGTCTCATTTCTGAATAGGACTAGAATGAAGTTGATGAACGGAGAGATCCAGGTCGCTGGGGACCAATGGCCAGTATTTTTGTACGCTAACTATAGCTATGATCCAGAGGACCCGTGGAACGGTCTCCTCCGTAGTGGTCTTCTTGTATCTGTGAGTAACACGCGTTTGCTATTATTTTCATGGGATAAATAGTCTCTAGGCCTACAAACACGTTTTCACCTCGCCTAGCTCAGTGGATCAAGAACCAAAAGCTACTCGCTCCGGAAATGCGCGTATACATGGAATGCGTTGCGTGACAAAGGCATCAGTCGCGTATGTCGCTACGCAGGTCTGCAACTTTTGGTAGGCGACAAAATGACGATTAACAGTTATGTTTGGTTGTAGGCTCGCTTTGCTCTTAGCTCGGCCCAAGTGTTTTCACGCACCGACCTTGTAACTGATTCGGAAAGATTTTATTCTAGCATCATGGAATTGCTTGAAGACGCGGATGAGGTTGACGAGGTTGATCAACTCGTCACTTGGTGGAACAGGTTTGATCGCGCGCTCAGTGACTTATCAATGCTAACACTCCAAAACAGGCAGATCTTTCCTTTATATACCACGACAGAGCGTCTGCCGACCAAAAACAGTGCATTGGCGCGGATTCGTCAGAAGCGAGCGGATTACCAGGCGGGTGCTAGTATTGATATGGAAGACCAGTAGATAAAATACTACTTTGTAATGTGTGATAGACCGGCGTGTTTATCACTTCTGGCCAGCTTCACCACTGTGTCGTTTCCCTCTTAATCATGTTGTTTGAGGGAATTCTGAGAATGTACCTGAAAGCTGTGGCTCACTCGAAGTTGTGACGTATGTAACACTCACTGGCACAAGGTGATGATTACAGTTTCCCTCCGAGTCAGAGAGTGAGTCGGGTGTGCTATAAATAACAAAAACAATACGGAATGATCCTTACTAACATGTAGAAAGCTGTAGCTCATCACTGGCAGAAAGTCACCACATATCATGTAAAGCATAGTCATCTTACATATACAGGACATGTCATGGATACCAGTGGCTGGTAGACTTGGCCTGACAGTCACAGTGAGGTATATTATGAGCATATATATATAGGTCTTGCAAGACATGTCATGGATACCAGTGTCTGGTAGACTTGGCCTGACAATCACATTGAGATATATTTGAACAAATATATAGATCTTGCAGGACATGTCATGGATACCAGTGGCTGGTAGACTTGGCCTGACAGTCACAGTGAGATATATTTGTTCAAATATATAGGTCTTGCAGGACATGTCATGGATACCAGTGTCTGGTAGACTTGGCCAGACAATCACAGTGTGATATATTCTGAGCATAAAGAAGAAATTGATGAGAAGTGACAATCATGTGTCTAGTCTGCCTGTGATTATTTTTCCTTATCTAGTGTTGTATCATCATGATAAATAAGCATGACCATGGCATGTATGAAAATTATATATAAACCTTTGTCAAACTCTCATCAATTCCCTGATGTGGTCGTAGTGAATAAGACGTGGATTCGCACAAAACGAATACGTACCATTTTGCGGTGTGCACAAACTCCAACCGCACGTACACGACCCACTGTCCGTCTCTGTATAATCCCGGGCTACTGCCAATCCACCGGTATATCTTGTCACTCTGCTCCCACAGGACTGTCGTTGGCGCAGCATAGGTCTTATCGAAGATGGAATGGGTGTTATTTGTGTCATACAACACGAACCGCCATTTTGATTGATACGCGATAAGCCATCGACCATCGACGAGATGGTTAGAAAGATCGAGTGGAAGCTCTCCATCAAAATGGATTCTGCGTTCCGAGAGGATTCGTAGTTGCTGGGTCATCTGATGGCCCCACGATTTCGCCAGTCGCTCTGACTTGACGAGGGCCCGTTCGTGGAGCGACCCGGGCGGAGGCATAAACGGCACGTTTGCGTGTAGAGCCCTCCAAACATCAAGTTGGTAAGTGATGGCACGGAATCGCCTTGAAACCTGCATGTAAAGAGACGGGGGACGTCCAAGATGTGATGAGTTGAGCTACAATGCAGGTAGGTCAACAACGGTCCGAGGAAGGCTCACCGTCCGCCATCGGATGACGTCTCTGGCGCTGGTGTATCCAAGAATCCTGGAAATTAGTTCTGTTGGGAAGATGCATCCGTTGATCATACTATTTATGCCATCGTCCCCAGACATACTGGAGACAGCTGTCAAACTGGGTTTCAAATTGCAGAAATAAACTCCGACCGCAACGCTCCGAACGTATGATGGCTTACGCAAGGTGACTGTTACTACAGCTTCTGAATCAATTTCTCACGCACTCCGAGGTGGCAGACTGGCAGTACCGACACCGCTGATTGCTCTGGCAAGCGCCCGAGTCATCGATCATCGATCATCAACGTTCGGTCACCTGTTCCCGTGCCGGGACGATGACGTCTGCTCTCCAAGTGCATTCGCAGGAGCCGCCTGAAAAGTATACAGTAGGGCACAATGTCATATCATACCGGTTCGTGAACAAATCCACCGCTTCAGTCACCTCCCATGTATGCATTCTATATGTATCTGCATCATAAGAACGAGAGCCTCATGCTGAAAGTATACAGGTGTCCGTTGAGAGCGCATCAGCTTTGTGTCCAATTAACGTCCGTTGGTCCATCATGTCCATGCGCTCATGACTCATCAACGTATAAGTGGATACATGCTTATCCGAGTCAAAACCACTAGTATGAGCAGGTAATGGAAAATTACTGAGTGGGTGCGGTTTATATCTGCGAAAGATCTCGTAAAGGGACCCTACGCTGACCAGCGTCACCTTCCGCGGGTGTGCTCGAGGGTGTCTACAAAGTACTGTGCCTAGAAGGCTCAAAAGCCTGTAGTTGCCCAGGAACCATGCAGGCAATGCCGGTTCATGCCACCGTGACGTTCGGGAAGGAAAGCCCGAGAGAAGAGGTTAGAGATCGTGATAGAAGTATAGGTGCTACCTCGCTAACTTTCAAACTCATAGCACAATGCGCCTGAATTCTTTTCAGCGCCTCCTAGGCTTCTTGGCTTTATTCGGCGCAGTTCACGGGTCTGGGAAAAGGTCTCCGTGGACGAACCATGATGGGCGCGCCGTTGTCGAGCAACATCATCAGTTCGTCCGCCTCTTGCTTGGCTCCTTGTACTACCGACTGCACGATCTGCGAGAGAACGACGCACGCGCTCCAGCACGCCGCGATCAGGCGATACATGATCACGAGAAGATGGAAGGACATGGCAAAGGCAGGCATCTCGGTGTGATGTTCTGTGCAAGAGTGGTGTTCTGGAGGCTAGCAGTCGTATTTTAAACTTGTCAGCCACGAGTGTGGCTAACACACTCGGAAGTTGTATCAGATATCGATCAGATCGAACAGGTGCAGAAGTAGACTGGGATACCGGCGGTAATATATGACGATCCTCGTACTCTCTGCCTCGCTCGACTCTTGAATCAAATGGCCTATTCAACGTCTACGATGGAAATATGTCCACCCTCAACACTATAAAGATCATAAAATCTGCCTCTCGTGCCGTCGAACTTCGTGTCATAGCCATATGAGGTGAGTAAGTCGTACATTTCCTGCATCCTCGTCTCCACCTCCACCTCAACGCCATAGACAGCCACGCATCGATCGCCAGTAACATCGATCGCCAACTTTGCGACCACAAGTTTAGGACAACGTGTTGGTTCTATCGTGTAGGAGTGGTCCACCAGGAAGAGACACCTTGCGTACCCTTCATCAGAGATATCCCAGTGCATGTTGGTGCACCGTGACAGCGTCTTCTCCACTGGAATATATCCCTCTACATCGACACTCTGCCGGGTGATGGTCATCGGCAAGACGTCCGCCACAGATGGACCATGTGCATGAAGCGTCAAGTTGATGCAGTAGAGGTCCTCAAAAGCACAATCCTCCCATTGATCTCGTTCCAGCACCTTCATGTGGACGGACCCAGTGAGGGAATCGACAACAGAGTTCCTGATGACATTGAATATTGTGTCTCGGCTTTTAAACACACCCTCGTGAGTGAGGTGCAGCTCGTTTTTCCCGTTCATATTGACAGGGAGCTGGTCATCGGGAATAGTGAAGGCCTGTGCGACAACAACCTTGCTCGTCTCTTCAACCCAATGATCGTAAAGAAGGATCACGTGTGTGTTTGTAAGCTCGACCGTATGGGCACAAAGCGTCGCATGGATGATTGACTTCGTTTGATCCTGGAGAGCTGATGAGCACCACCTGCTGTACACACTACGCTTCCGATCACGTACCAATGCAAGCTTGAACGGGGGGATTGTATAAAATATGCGGGTGATAGTGTCAAACACCAAGCGAGGGGCTCGCATATAAAGGAAGCGTGAGTACTTGTAGTTGATGTTCGGAGTTGCCGTGAAAACTGTGGACAATAGATCGCAAGGAATGTCCGAGGCGATGGTGTTACACAACGATCCAGAGTCTGCATCCCACCCAAGTTCCAAGAGGGACTCGGAGCTATTGATCGCAGAGAATAAGACATGCGGAGCCACGGATTCGCACAAAACGAAAACGTACTGTTGCATGGTGTGCACAAACTGCAACCACACGTACACGACCCACCGTCCTTCTCTGTAGGCTCCCGGGCTACTGACCCACCACTCTATCTTGTCACTCTGCTCCCATAGGACTGTCGGTGGCGCAGCATGGGTCTTATCGATGATGTCATATAACACGAACCGCCGGTTTGATTGACACGCGATGAACCATCTACCATCGACGAGATCGCTATAAAAATCGAATGAAAGGTCTCCATCAAAATGGATTGTGTGTACCGAGAGGACTCGTAGCTGCTGGATCTGATGGCCCCACGACTTCGCCAATCGCTCTGTCTTGACGAGGGCCCGTTCGAGGAGTGACCCGGGCGGAGGCATAAACGGCACGTTTGCGTGCAGAGACTTCCAGACATTGAGTTGATAAGTGATGGCACGGAACCACTTTGAAACCTGCATCATGCAAATAGAAGGGGTCCCGGGTACACGATCATCATGTACCGTCCAATATGTGATGAGTTGATCAACAACGGTCCGAGGAAGACTCACAGTCCGCCATACCTTCCCATACAACATTCGCGCCAAAGGACTCAATGGCTTCGGCTTCGTCATTTCGCTTGCCCTCAGATCTTCAATCAGTACGTCAATCCGATCTCGCTGGATGCTATCGGATGGAAGTAAGTACTACGTATTACAGCCGCACTCAATATCCATCCATGGCGAGTGAACAAAGTGATCTGACGCATTCGACCATCTAGCTCGTGTACGTCTGCTGGCTCGCTTGGGAATGCTTTTTTTGTTGGTTCTTTATTATGCAGAACAAGAACCGGACGTTCGAAGAGACTCCCATTGCCCTCGCCCTTTGTATGTAGTAAGTACATACATACTCGAACATTGTTGCACATAAGTACGCACACGGCCCAAGTTGAACACACAGCATATATTCTTTCTGTGTTTTCAAGTTCCGACGAATGAGGAAACTCTTCTTTTCCTTCCCTTAAGTACAACACAATTTGTGTTCCATCGGTGCCGCGTGCCGCCTCTCTCCCACCCCACATCGCCAGACCTCGTCCACACCGCCAGTGCGCCACCACACGACACCAGCTCACAGTGAGCACCACTACCTCCTCCGCATCCGATGTCTGCACGCTCTCCAGCGACACTGCAAAGCGGCTCGATATCTCCGGATCTGAGACGAGCGCGTACGACGATTGCATCGACGTGGTGCGCTCCCGCGCCGAGGGTCTTGACGTCCGAGGCTCGAGCTGCCACGCCGAGTTGGCAACGTCCACGTTTCCGTAAAGTCGACCCTACATGCACACAGCGAGAGTCAGAACCCGGTCGTCTTTTCCTTGGGGGGGAAACCGGGTCTTGTGCACTCACCTTGACGACTGGCTGCTGTCCTCTCACGCCAGCCAAGAGATAATCCCGTTCTATTACCACCTGCAAGGGAACGACGTGGGTGTGAGGCAATGTACGCGAGGCGCCGCATAGTTAGGTGACGCACCGCCACGTCCTCCTTTGACGTCTCTGAGGGAACGAGGAGCAATACCGTCGCCTAAAGAACCATGATTGATGCACAGTATAGATGAGTGACGTGACGGCTACGGGAAAGAGAGCTTCTTCACTTGATCATGCGACTGCGAGAATAACAGTCAGTTGGGGAAGGGTTACGCCACCACCGAATTAAAAGAATGGGTATCTAATACGGACCTGGTGCCACGAGTAGGGTTGTCTGTGTAAATCTTGGGTCTTGTCCATCGTCGTCAGTGTCCTTATATTGTTGGTTCAGCAACAGTATAATTGAACTAGGAGAGCTACAGCCGTCGCAATCGGAGTCAGAACGTGGCACTTCACGTGGCACTTCACGTGGCACCACCCACAGATTGATTCTTTGCAAGATTTCAGAAAGATCAAACTAAGTACTGAATAAGTTGAGCGTCTTTTACAAGCAAGTGAACAAAAAAAAGCAATCATGAAACGGGTATTGTAAAGTGTCAACTCTCGCAACGACAAAAAAGATAAATGAAAAAGAAAGTGTCTTCTTCGTAGGGTAAGAAATGAAAAAAAGTTGGGGTAACAAACAAATCATGGGTTCGATACTTTTGCAGTTTCAGCGATCCTCTTCAGCGTGTCCTTTTCTGCTCGCATATGCTGAATAAGTAAACCATCTAATTTTCTTGAAGACTCTTCGAACGCCTCTTGGTTCTTTCGCCATCGCCAAACTTGGTCACCCCCGGCTGTCGCGGGGCGACGACCAGGCGAAGCCTCTATTGTAGGCAGGTGTTCCCGTGAACGGTGGACGAGCGAAAGGTGCGTTAGCGAGTCAGGAGCCGCTTTGACTCTGGAAAAATAGGGTGCCTTATGTGCGGTGTGTCCGACAGGCTTCCGCTGTTCAGTGGGGATGACAGACGGATAGTAAGGCTCCTTGGCCCCAGGGAAGACACCCGGTGTGGACAGATTGCCCAACCGCATCAACTTTGGCCTGCGAAACGAGGGAGAATAAATAGCAGTGATATCCAGATCTGTTTCAGTGCTGTCATCGGAGTCATCTAGATCCATCACGTCCGCAATGCGCATGGGCCTGTATGTGATCAAAGAACTCGGTAGTACTACGCACATAACACCGGTCGCTCAGAGCGGGTAAGACGTTGAGAAGAGGTTCTGCGTGCATCGTCGCTGCACAATATCGAGAATGACGTGCGGACCTATCTGGCGCCCGCCAAACGCATGTCGGTCTTGAATCTGGTATTCGCTCTCTGCGGTCCCAGCTTCCGCGTTGCGAACGAGAATGTCGATGATCAGGTTCTGATAGGCGTGAACACGCAAAAGAGGAGGGGAGGAGGGTGAGGAGGGTGAGGAGGGTGAGGAGGGTGAGGAGGGTGAGGAGGGTGAGTAAGGGTTGGGGATGGGAACGAGGTTGGGTGGGCAGGCCTCAGGGTCGAAGGGCGCGTGGCAATCATGTCGGCGTACACGTGGGTGATCCGGGGGCATCGGAGGATACACAAATGAGGGAGATGAGAGCGCGAAGGTGCCGACGGGTTGGCGGACTGGCATGAGGCCACTGACGGTGTGAGCGACAGCTGCATTGCGAGACGAGGTAATTGGTCGACATTCACCTGAAGCGACGGTTTCGGTTTCGTCGTTGGCAGCCGTATGGGCGCGTGAACGACGAGAGGAAGGTGTTGGCAGTGTCGTTTGACGCGTCGGGATGGCCATATCATAGCTCGAAGGGGGTGGATCGTACGCGCAATTGCAGCGTTCGGGTCAATGCTTGTGCGCACAGCGAAGGAGAGGGCTCGCTGTATTAGGCAGCGCTGAGGTCATGAACGTGAATGTGCGCGGTACGGCGCACGCTCAGGTGTGTTTTCGGACGATGTCGTGTTCGGCTTTCGCCGAACGCCCGCCTTCCTGTAGCAAAGTGCGTGGTATTTGAAGGTGTAGAAAATGGTACAGTACAGTGAGCTAGTCAGAATCAAGTCCATCGTCATAGAGTGTGTACATAGCCTCAATATCAACATCTGAATCTTCCTCAGAGGCAGAGTCGGAGTCGGATATGTACGGCGCATGCTCAGGCCTCAGGCCTCAGGTGTGACTTGAACACGAAGTACTGTCACACTGTCCACAACAGGCCCAGTTCCGATACGATCTAGCCAGCAGGAAGATCTCAGATCTCAGCAGCAGGACAACTAGACTATATATAGTACCTTCAGATACGTAATCAAGATGGAGCTGTTGTTTGGAGCAAATCGGCGATCTCTTCCCACTGGAGCTCCGACGACAGGTCCTGCACACGGAATTTCGGGATTTACATTGGGACGTGAACCGGATCTTTGTCGGAAAGACAACGAGTGGATCGCACGTATACTCAAGCAGGCGAGTATGATGACCCAGCTTTCGCGTCGCCTTTCTAAGCCTTGGCCTTGTTCGTGAGCACGGTCTAGACGTAGCAGTTGCGGTGATGATATCTGAATCAAACGACGACGCGAGCTAACAGACATGTTATATGCCGGCGATGCCCATGTTAGCGAGCGCAGTCGGGACGGGACAAGGATAGGCGGCAGGCGATGTGCCAATGGCGTGAGACTCAACCAGCCAAGAAGGTCGCGAAGAGAAACGAAAACAAGTGCATATGATCTGATTCCCTGTCACATACTCTCTGACACGCGTCCTGCCGCTGAGAAAGCTGTGTTTCCGCCTGCTTCTCGCTCCGTCAGTATCTAACCCCGGACAGATTATCACGAGGACCCGCTCTCAGATCTGTGGGTAAATCCACTGGATGTACTAGTTAGGGACGAAGTTGGACGTAAAGCAAGATCGGAGTGACATGCATGATATGGTCCAGAGATGACGATGAGTCGATGGGTGCAAAGGTCAAGCTTTTATTAAGCTATAGACATCGAATTCTCTGGGGCTGGGTCAATGAAGCCCTGTATACCCGACTGCAAGTAAACAATGAGCACTAAATAAATCGGGAAGCAACGACTTACTTGGCACGCTGAGCACGGCGGCGAGGTTTGAGTATTAAGTGACATCCGATAGTGAATGTGGCAGAGGGTATTACAATAGAATATACAGCCAAGGTTTCATTGTTCTCTGGTGAGAGCACGATCGGTGGTGCCCACTTTTGTCGTAGACATGATAACCTGATGGTAGGTTGACTTAAAAGGGATGGTGATAGAGCATCAACTGACTGACTCAAATCTCACGAGAACTCCCCATTTATCTACCCCGGTCAGTAGCAGAAAAGGTACTCCTCTTTCCGTCCCATTTCGCCGTGATGGAATATGCCAGGCCTGGTAAACCAATTTCTACACCTGCCTTCAGGCGGAGGGAAATCTCGTGAAGGAGGACGGAATGAAGCACGATTCTAAACCGTGAAGAACCAAACCATACAACCACGGTCCAACACCTGCGCCAAAGCCAATGATAGAACCAGGACCATTGTTAAGAAAGGGTTCGGCGGGGTCTGGGGCCGATATATATTCTTCTTGTAACGTTAGGTCGAAAGGCTTTGAGGAATGTATATGCAGTTCGAGACGAGTGGTAGGTGATGCTGGCGAAAACGACCAAGTCGCGGAGCCTTGAGCCTTGGGCTGGAGAATGACGGAACAGTTGGCGGCCGAAAGAAAAGGAAAAAAAAACGGGGGTAAAGTACGCCATAAGTCGGGAATGAAGCCCGTTCGCACTACAATAACATTGTCATTGTAGGTCATTGTTGTAGCAGGATGACACGAAGTTTCAGATATCCCGCCGTAAGCTAGAACGGGGGTTATTCAACACGGTTCCACGGGTAATGAACGAAAGGGAGCTGCGAACGTGTGAAACGTACCTCTAGTGCGAATCGCGAGGCAAGCTGAAAGGATGCAATGCCATCAGATAAATCAGATTGGGTAACGACGGACGAGATCTGACCCTGATGTTCAAGCGGACGACGAGACCGGTAACACCAATACCGCGAATGCGGTTGAGAATATTACGGGAGATGGTAGTGGAATCATCGCTGCCTGCAAATACGGAGGAAGAATTTATGAAATAAGTAATCGAGCCTCTTCGCTGGGGAAGCTATTCCATGGTCTCATGGCGGCAATCAAATTCTCATTCGTTGAGGGCTGCCTTGATCTGATTTACCTTCGCTGAGCACTGTATTGGGGTAGGAGTGTGATCAAAAGCGTACTTCTTCCGAGTCGATATCATATGATCGTAGCTCTGTGGGCCATTTCCTGACGACATCCAGTAGCACGGCCGCGTTCGTCGCTTGACGGGACGAGATCCTTTTTTGGAAATGGCTGTGACAAGGCCCGCGCGAACACGCATGCCAGTCTCAAAACAGATACTAAAGCGAGTAAGCTTGAAGGGTAGAAAACATCAGGATTAGTACCTAATAAAGGATGAGCAAACAAATTTTATATATGAGGATGACCACCGAAGAACGGAGTGGTGATGACGAGGAGACCTGCACCTTGGAAATTCCGAGATATATTGCGGAAGATATCGGGTTGAAGAAAGGCCAAGCTGTCGTGGAAGAGTCCGAGACTGAGAAGTCCAGTACCGACTCGGACGTACTAGTAGTAGTAGACACTGGCACCCCGCACTAGGCAACAAAGGGGATACAAACCACGGCTGGGAGCGGGTTAGCAAGGTCTATTGAAAATAGGAAAATAGAACATACATACTGTTCCTCGAGAACACGTTGGAGGTCATTTCCAAGAACGGTCGAGTGCGGGTTGATTCGGATCAAACGCTGAATACGTTGGCCTTGGACTCGTGAGACTTTCTCTGCCAGTGTTTGATTGAGGAGTGTCGTCAGGAATTTCAGACGCATTCGAGTGCAAAGGAATGCGAGCCAAGCGAGACGAGCCACTAGTGACTGTCGGAGTGACTGGCAGTGACGACTTCGAAGGAACGAGAGGCGCCGCGACTCGGACGTACTAAAAACGGGTCCAGATGGCCACAACAACTTGAAGGCGTAAAGGAGGAGCGAGTGCGGAGGTGGTTCAAGTTGAGACGGCCCTGAGTCAGACGGGTCAAGGTCACATACATAACAAGGAAAGTGTGGGTGACTCGCCGTTTCATAGTACGGGAGCTGAATGGTATTGCTGGTACGTACTAGTATGCTATTAGTATGTCTTACCGATACCTTCAACACAACTTGAACAATGATATGGATTTCCGTCTAGAAGGTGCACCAAGATCCAAAACGCCGTAGCATAGCGCGCCGTCTGCCAGTGACGGGGGAAAATGAAACAATGTCGCAAAGGAACTTGGGATGCTAGCATCCCTTACACGAAGCTCGGTGATAAACAAGTAGTATGTACGTATCTAGTGATGATTTAAATTCTGTATATCTAACCATCGATTCAACCCTGTTCTCACGGTTTCAAGGACAGCGGCATCGGGGACGTTCATCGTGCCGTCCACGATGCTGCGTAGAAACCCGTGAATACATTGGTATTCACTTTGGAACACAGCAATATATATCTCATCCACCGTGGTGTCGGGGCCCGGAGACCACCATTTGGCGTAGGCCCCGATCTCCACAGCGAGCTGCCGAAATTACGGTTGAGATGAAGTCAATAATAACGGTGATGATAAATACGTACGGCGGTGAGAACGAACGAAATTGTCTCAATGTTCACCGGTGCATCGGGCACTGTGAGTGTATCATAAGAGCCTTGCCGGGGGACGCTAGTAGATGTGGCAAGGAAGCCTGCGGAGTTTCGTCGCCGCAACATGTGAACGAGGATGTCGTAGGTTCCGGGGTCGTCGAACCAGATAGGCTTTGTCAAAATGAGCAAAAAAAATGGAGTAGTAAATAATGACGAATGCTTACTCTCTGACCAAACGAATCATGGATGTACCGATGCCAGTGGGAGTATCCCCAACGGATGTCCCACTGGAGCAAGCTTTCCAACCATGCGATGTTGAGAGTCGTAAGATTTGTGGCGCTGGGAACCATGGGAGCGTGCGGGTATGCATGTGTCACGTGCGGTACCACTGGCATTGGGCAAAGCAAACGCTGCATCGCACGCCGAACATTAGTGAAAAACGTTGTCGGAGAATCAGCAAATTGGCGATAGAATAGGTGAAGGAACGTTGCGTCCGAGAGATCCGCGGGAAACGGCTGCTCCAACTCATCCAGCGACAGGTTGATCGCTAGTAAGTAATTGATGTGAATACGAGGAAAATAAAATAAAATAGAAACCACCTTCGGTACTAGGCAGCCAGGTACGGTCGTTCCTGATCTGGCGGTGCTGGTTCAGTGCGTCCTCGATGACCAGGAGCGCCTCTGCCTGAGTGAGAGCTACAGTCGGGGGGATTTGTCCACGGAGAATCATTGAGGTAGTGCCCGTAACGCAGTCGACGTAGAAGCACCACCATGCTCGGGCGATGCAGAAAATCAGGAAGTTGAAACGCTCTAATTCGTGGTTAGTAGGGAGAGAAAAAATTAGTCAGAAGGGCTCACGGTCCATGCTGAAAGCTCCCGCCGGGAGGTCGGGCGGTGCCATTTGCTGCAGAGCGCCGGGTGGATGAACTGGCTGATTCACAGGGGGAGCGGTCCCAGATCCGCCTTGCGACTGTGTGTGGTCGCCGGGAATGCCTGAGTTCGAGGCACTCATGTCGTGGACGGAGAGGGAATGGGAGAGATGCGCGGGCAACGCGTTCGCTCTAAGTAGTACTCCAGCCTGAGTGCCGCTCGCTAAAGGCTAGCACCAGGTACCCATTCAATTGACTTTGTTACATAAGGTACGGTATGTGTGCAATGAGGTTTTTTACAGCTTTTTACACACCTCCGTATTAGTCAATGTTCAAATCGGGTATTCTCAGATTTAGATCTTGTCAGATTCATATCTAATGAATCTAAGATCTGTGATCTGCAACCATCTACCGGCCCTCAAGCTACCCATAGCCGTCGGACTGTAAATATGACGGCAGTCACACTTATAATCTCTTAGATAGACGCATACAAATGGAGTATTTCGCATCTTGCCGTGCCCCTCGCCATGCCGTCTAGTACGTCGCCAAAGGCCTCAACTACGTTTACACTCCTTCCGGGGGAACAACCACCTGCGGTGCTTTGTACCCCAACTCGCACCGTCCAGCCATCAATATTTTACGCCTCGTCTGAGGCAGGCATGTCTAGAACTCCCGATGCGCATAGCTCATTTTACGAATCCCTGCGGGGAGCAACAGCTGCCACAGTAGGTCATTCAGGGAACAAAAATATACATTGATAACATTTACATTCTAGCAGGCCTTTCCTCCGGTCCCTTACTTACAACCAGTGGACAATGCCTTACAGCAGTTCAATGAAGTTCTGGAGGAGAAATTACTGCTGGCGCGGCTACTCCTCCGTATTCAACGAACATACGAAGAACGCGAGCTCCTTCTGCGTCGTTATCTGAGCAAGGAGGACATAGAGCAATTAATATGTGAACGGACTCCGCTGAAGAACAGCGCAACGGTGAACGCGAAGTACCTCCACGCCGTTCTCCAGCACAATTTGAGGTCGTTGTCTATGAATCGTTGCCACGTAGGTGTCAATTCTAACTCGACTTATCATCGTCACCTAATGATGATCTAGGCATGATTATACATGTTTCCTTATTGTGCTTTGTCACTTCTTTATTTGCCTCTGCCGTGGTATGAACTTTTGTTTCTGTAACTGTGTGGAAGTAACGCAACAAGTTGCGAATATTTATATTACTTATGCTTGTTTGTCTCAAAACCTTCCTTGAATCCTTGAAGTTTCTTCTATACTAGTACTGCTGACACTTAGCTAGTTGCCTAGTACCCTAGTACCAGTATTTCTTTGGACTGCCAGTGTAAACCACTAAAAAACATGTACGCCTCATTGGCGACTGGCAATAGGCAACCGGTCGACATATGTTTTAATGTGCGAATATATGTTATTTTTGAAATGAACATAAGGAGTCATAAATATGCACCAGATGAGACTAAAATCATAAGAATTTTATGCCCAACCGTGCTATTCGCTGCTCGGATCTGCTCCCCGTGTATCCCAGCAATGTCGAGATCAATGTTCCCCGTCTGCTTGTTTCTGCGTTCCGCTGTTCTCTGATGTCATTCTACAGTGCTCGTTTATGCGCTCTGATGCGCTTTGATGTGATCCTATATCTGTTCGTTTATGCATTCTGGTGCGCTCCGATGTGGTCCTGCCTCTGCTTAAAACTGCAAATATATGCTTCATTCTGCTCATTTATGTACATTTTCTATATGCGCCAC
>JBBPPB010000291.1:0-16204 GCA_038091755.1 Leccinum pallidistipes | reverse complement strand
ACCGAGACAACTCACGTCCTTGATAGTCCCGTCGGAAACCAATCCGCCTCTTACGACCTCCCATGCCTCCATCAAAGTCGAGACAATCACAGCGCTCGTTCTGCCAGCATCAGAAACAAGTTGCAATTTCGTCCCCTCGACAGTCTACTTCAAAATGAGAACGACCAGTTGTATCCCGGGAGAGACGTGGATTACCTTGTGCGTCTTGAGGTGAGCCCTGAAACTCGCCCCCCAAGCTTTCGCATTCTCGTGCATCTTTGCACAGTTGTCTCTGAAAGCAGCACGATCGACGACCAACGCTGGAGTACGCAGTTCGTTCAGAGACTTTCCATAAAATTCCTTCACAAGAGCATCTTTGTTAGGCGTCACGAGTCGCCATGGGGTGTGTGTCTGCTTGATGTTTTCCATTGCTTCCGGGGGGGAGTGGGTTAACCTTGCTCGGGTCCCCGTACCCATCATTTATGACTTGCTGTTTACCCACACGGTCCGGATCGGAATCGTTTATTTCGATTTGTGGGTCAGCTGCTGAACCGAACGGCCTTATCGTGGTTGATATCGCTGTCGTTCTCAATTCCCTGCATACTTAAGATAGCATGGCTCATGCATGGCAGCTGTTCCCCAATACACAATGGACGGCCAACCTATCCATCCAGACATTCTTCCTCGTCTTGATCCAGAGTACGTAGAATTTCACCAGAAGCACGTCTCACACCTCCCTGCCCCCCACACCCTGCCATGGGACCCAAACATTCGTAACAAGGAGACCGTGCCAGGGGCCGCCCCAATACTGGAGGTCGGAAGCGTCAAAGATTACGATTTAAGTAAGACCAAGGTGCGCGTCTTTACCCCCAAGGGGCTTCCACCTTCCGGTGGATGGCCAGTGTATTGCTGGTATCACGGAGGTCAGTACTGGTCATAATCGAGGTCCAACGACACGTTGATCGCCCAAGGATAGGTGGCTGGACGCTGGGAAGCATAAGTGCAGAGAACGCTTTCTGTTCCCGAATTTGCACAGGTAATCGCTGTGTGTTTTTTTTCCGGTTGCCTTACGAACTTGTACAGGGGCTAAATGTGTGGTCGTCACCGTCGACTATCGTCTCGCCCCAGAGCACCCATACCCTGCGGCAGTTGAAGACTCCCTTGAAACGCTTCAGTGGGTTTATGAGAAGGGTCCGTCCCTCATCAGTATCAACCCCAGTCTCATCGCCCTTGGAGGTTCATCAGCGTAAGGAAGCATGTTGCCCGTGAGGTCGATACTGAGTGATTGCACAGAGGCGGCAACCTTTCAGCCATCATATCTATGAAAGCAGCAGAGCTCGACCCTCCTATCCCCGTCGTGTACGTGCAGATGATTGTCCCGGTCACAGATAACACTGCACAGCCTACGGGTGACCCTTATCCCTCGTGGAAAGAGTGTGCGAACACAGTCTGGCTTAACACAGGGCGCATGATGTGGTTCCGGAACTTCTATGTGCCAAATGAAGCCGACAAGAAAAAATGGGACTGTTCTCCTATTTTTGCTCCAAGGGAATTGCTGAAGAAGACGCCACCCACATGGATTGCTGTCATGGAGCTCGATATTCTCAGGGATGAGGGTCTGGCTTATGCGGAGAAACTGAAGGAAGCGGGGGTCCATGTCACGCACAAGGTGTACAAGAAGGCTCCCCATCAAATCCTGGCTATGGACGGTGGGTCATGTGCGGCTTTCCAGCTAAAATTATGCCTAATCCAATTCATCGTGACCATGTGCTCTGGGTCTCACAGGGTAAGCGGCAGTTATCTCTAATGACGGTTCTTGCTGATCGTATCACAGTGTCCTTGCCATCGGCCGAGAGTTGGTAGCCGATGCAACCAGAAATTTGGCACGAGTATTTGGAACGTTTGAGTTGTAGTGCTTATCTCTAGCAACGAAACCGCGAAGTTGTATATCATTTGAATCATTCTCATTTGAAGCGGTGCATGATTTGAACAAGTACTCAGATTATAGTAAGAATATGTGCTCAAGCAGCGGCGATAGCCTCTATCTCGACATCGAAATCATTCGGAAGTTTACCAGCTTGAATGCAGGTGCGAGCGGGCCTTGGTTCTGGGACGAACTGTACATGTCAGGTGTGAGATTCTACACAGCACAAACCTGTCAAGTAGTATACCTGAGTATAGGTTTCGTTGACCTTGTCAAAATCGTCCATGCTCTTCAGGTAGATATTGACTTTGACGACCTTGTCCCAAGAGGATTTGGCAGCATCGAGCACGTCGGTAAGATTGCTCAAGCATTGCCTCTGTTCGAATCGTAGAAGTGATTCTCTCTAAATCAAGGGATCTCCTGCGACATACAGTATGAGCTTGAATGTCCCCTGGGACGGCTTTCCCTTCTTTGTTTACGGGAGTTTGACCGCTGAGGAAGATCAGTCCGGACACCTTCACAGCATGGGCTATTCATTCGGTTAGGCAATCCAACTAGGGAGGATGAAATGATGCGCACAGTACAGGGGTCGTTGTGGCCGTTCCGGACTATTGATCTTCTGGATCGAAGCCATGGCGTAAATGGTACTTGAAGTATGGTAATGGAATGCTAGAGCTAGACACTTGTGGACGCGTCCTACACAAGACTTTGGAAAGTACGTCGGTCTTATCTATTTGTATGTCGATGTGATCATTCAGACACTCATGACTAATTACCTTTATCTTTATTTCGTCCATGTGATTGATGCCCGGAACCACGCAAAACCGGTTGGCAATCGACCAGACGTTCATTGCGGAAGAGGGATTCCGCGGTCGTCATGTCACGAGATCAACGACCATGCATGCATGCATCATGAGGTCTGGGAGAAGGCGCGCAGATGAGTCCCAAACCGAAATACGACAGGCAGGGGTTTACATAACACCCTGTGGGCAGATATCTCACGTTATGTGTCAAAGCAATCCCCATCTACGGATCTATGGCTGCCCGATATTGCTCTCCGTAGCACGGAAGGAATTGTTCTGGGGGAAGCTGAAGTGGTCGTGGGAGCAGAGTGCTGAGATCTTAGGTGCTCCAGGACCCTCCTACTTCAAGAATTGATCTGCTATTTTCGAATCACGAGGCAATCTACTGGAACATTTTCATCGAGGGGATAAACTGATAGTACAGCAGGAACAAGTAAACCTGCCTGTGCACGGTCCCGTACAACGTATGTACAGGCAACATTTTTGAAGGTGAGAAAACTGCCTAGAACTCAGAAGAATTAATAGGACGCATGTTCTGACACGTGTGTATTCTGCAATGAACCATTCGTCAAGTTAGTGTTGCGTGCAAATTTATTGGTGAGCCATCATGATAGCGTCGGATATGAACGCGGCAGTGATTTGGCGCCCTCCAAACCATCGCCCATTCAATCCTTGGATGGCTTTCTTTGCAGAATCGATGGCGTTGAACTTCAAGTAGATCTCGCCCTGGTTTCGCGATCAGCTGGAGACACCAATCGTAAAAGAAAAACCTACCTGGCTGTCTTTTTCGACCTTAATGGCATCAACTTTGCCGTACTTCTCCTCGCATTCACCTTTGACATCGTCAGCAAGGTCCTTATCCCAATCACGCTCCGTTTCTCTGTAAAAAGATTAGCTGGTTTGCCGAGGTTGGAATCAGGTGGCTACTAACTCTTCCGGATCAAACATGTTCTTCAGTAGAACAGAACGTGATTGCATGGACTGAGGGATGTTTGGTTTGGTACTACAATTTCAGGAGCTGGGTGAGTATATGCTAAAAATAACGGAGAGTCAATCATACACAGGCAGAGGCTTGGGTGTCGGCTCAAGTCTGGCAAGTTTCTGCATTAGTGCCTGACGTGATGCTGCGTTCAAATTACCACCTTGAATGATCATCAATACCCAGTCGACACACGTCAAATCATGGATAGACTTACCGCCAGATTCTTCCAAGGAATCCTGCTGAGTATACTTCACTGTGCCCTTCTCATGTACAGTGTTTACTCGCAGCTGAGGAACTGTGAGGGGAGCTAAAGGGAAGGACACAACCCAATACGTACCGTCCTGCCCGCAAGCTCAAAACCTTCCATCTGCTCTAATGCCATTTTAGCATCATCTGCTCTTTTGTACCTGTCAGAATAGCATGAGCACACGAGTGAAGTAAGTTTCAGACGAAGCTGAAAGGACTTACTGCACAAATGCATAACCCTTGCTTCTGCCAGTCATCGGATCCCTGTGCAGATCAACAAATTCCAGTTCACCAAAAGGTTCAAAGACCTGCTTGATATCGGATTCCGTGAGGTTGAAATGTAAGGAACCGACATATAATCTGCAAAGTGACTCTTGTAAGTCTCCGGCATATATTTGACAAGGAAAGTGACCCACTGCATTGCCCCATGGGAAGCATTGACACCGGGTGGTAGGTTCAGATTCCTAGAACATAATGTTAGCTGAATACTACACGCAAACAATGCACCTGACCCGTCTCCTGGGTGAAGCCTGTTCCTCTCTGATTCAGTCAACTGGACTACCATAGGTAAACCCATTACAACTGTGCCACTCATGGCAAGAGCTTTCTCGACTAGATCTATGGAACGGAATTCCACGTAGCCAATGCTGAAAAAAAATGAACAGAAAGTCACGGCAGACGCGAACACAATCCTTACCCTTTGGATCGACGGGAAAGCCTGTCAGTGACAATACGAGCATCCATCACAGTTCCTTCGCCCAGTTTGTCTTCAAAGAAGCACCCAAGGTCACGCGCCGTGAGACGAGCGGCAAGTTGAGAAACAAAGACAGACCGGGCTTCAGAATCGTCTTCCTTGGGTTCATCGGGGTTGTAATCTTCAGTAGGGGGGGGATCATATTTCGGAGAGCTACGTCTAACAGATGAAGGGTGAGGACACAAGAAACGAGAAAACTGAAAAGCCTACATGATGGGCGGGCTTCGTCTTATAGAGCGTTTGTCAAATTCATCGTCCTCAAGTGGTGCATTTTCAATGGGAAGGGGCCTTGCCTCACGACGTTCTCTGTCCCTTCGATTCCGTGGCAGATCATCAAACTCGTCGCGAGCATCCCTGGTCCTCCTGTCGTCGTACCTACGATCACGTGAGCGATCTCTACGGTCAGAAGTCCTGCTTCGAGGACTATCCTTGGGTTGGCCGGCAGTAGAGGGTGGAGGAAATGAGCTATCGATTTCGTCGTGTCTCTTGCGTTTGGATCGCTCCTCGTGGTCCTTTAGTTCCGGGGACTCTTCACCTTCGTCTCTCTTTCGGCGTCTCTCTTTTTCGTCACGTTCTCTGTGGCGACTCTCTCCTCCCTCACGCCTGTCACCACCGCGGTGACGGCGGTCTCTGTCCTTCTCGCGGTCCCTGTGGGACCTCTCGCGAGACCTGCTTCGTCTGTCCCTGTTGTCCCGGTAATCTCTTTCGCGGCTCCGCTTGCGCTTGTCTTCGCCGCCTTTATCAACCTCCTTTCTTCTGTCTCGCCGGTCTTGTGAGTTCGAACGGTGAGAAGGTCTGGTGCGATGGGTGTCAGTAGAAAGATTGCGAGAGCTGGCAAAAGGCAATTAAACAAGCGCCTCCGTATAACAAAATGGAGGAGAAACGTACGATTTCCTGCTTGGTGACATGTCAAAATCCATGCCGTTGTTGGACATCACAAGTTGTGCAGGTGAATGCTCTGCTGGTTCGACACGATTCAAGAGGGATGATGTAAACACGCGAAAACTTCGTTCCCCAGCTAGCAACCTGCGCACAGCCACCACGCGCGCTTTGAAACGTTACATGTAGCAGAAGAATAGTACTTCTAAGCGCTATAGGAGACCAGCCAGCCTGGCTCTGACTCGCTTCTCTGCCTGTACGAGCTCCATCTCCTCGGAGAGTCTGTACAGCTCGTTCAAAGGATTAGCGCCACCTTCTTTCTCCAGGTCGTCCTCAATCAAACTGAACGCTTTGCAGAATTCCCCGTTGAGAATCTGTTGTGACCTCCTTGATTAATCCTTTTTAACGATCTGAACCACGGATGACATACCTTTCCTTTCAAAATGTCCTTGAAGTGCTGACGGATCGCACTTCCGTCGAGGGCGAGCGCACCACTAAGCTGCCCGTATTGCGACACAACGGAATGGTGTTTTAGCTGTTTTCCGATGAATCAACAAAAAATATCGGGCGCTGAACAAAATTAACGGAACTACATACTTGTGTCACAAAACCGTCATCAGCGGCCCGTTCAAATATCTCTGCAGGCTCCTTGGACATCCACCTGGAAGCTCTCAGTGATTAGCGACATTTAAGGAGACGGGGAACCCACATTTCATAGCAGAGGGCTTCATCTGAGCACCCGGCTTCTTTAAGAATGTTGAACGCCTCTCTGAATGACCACCCTCAGTTAAACCCCCGATTATACTGATTTCCGTTTCCCACCTAAACAAAACGATGATGTTGGGCCACAGTGCTTGTTCTGCGAAGAGATCCATCATAGTTTCTTCTCGCACGGAGGATGCAATGGCACCCTTCTTCGTCGCACCGACGGCTCGAGAAAGTGCGAGCGCGTCCGCCCAACCGTTTCCAGTCCCATCTTGCTCAACAGATACGAAGCAAGGGAATCCTCGACCCTTTTCGTATAGCGATCGAACTGAAGATCCAATCATACTATGAGTTCCATCAGTCACTGTAGGTTAACTGCACGGGGCCATGTAGTTACCGCGGAGCAACCATCACCACATTCTGGTTCGGTTGAAACTTGAGGAGACCATAGAAGACATTGTATCCGCTAGCAACAACAATGGTTGCATTGGACTTCATCTTTGGATAGAACTGATCGTTGAATATACGAGGTTGCACCTGATCAGGGATGAGAAGAAACAACACTTCGTTTGTTTTCCCGAATGTCAGTGAGTAAATGAGAGCCACTGAAAGGGACGGACCATCTGCAATTTCCGCTGCCTTTGCAAAATCGTGCTCCACTGTGAAACCCTTTTCCCTTGCAGTATCGGCATATGAATCGATGCGATTAGCGATTAGAATTTGCTCGTTGCGAATTCCAGAGTCACGCAGATTTTGCGCTTGTGCAGATCCTTGGTTGCCGAAACTAAAGGATGTTAGCCTCACGGACTCAACAAGCATTTTTTGTTTACCCTAGAAAGACGATCTTCTTGTTGGTCAGAACACCCAGATCAGCATCCAAGTCATAATAACTGTTCAAAAAAGTTATAGCTTGTCCGTTCATCTAACATATATCACTTACATCTTGGCTTGCGGCATAATAACGAAGAACCTGAGAGCGGCGTGTAACAATCAAGGGTCACAGGTCACCTAGAGGGTAAAACTTCCAGCATTTATATGGTGGGCCAGACATTATGACGGGCCTTCACCCCGAATGTTCAGCACTACGTACCCAGGATCTGTGGTCACGTTCGCTTGAGCCGTATCTGAATGAAGCCAGGAATAGCAACGGTGAGATATTGTCGTAGTCATGGGATATTGTCTGACATTAGCACACCTGAACACGAGTTCTGATATTACCGGGATAGAATTCGAGTAATCTTGCCCCTAACGAACTTTTACATTGTTCGAGTCATCGACCGTACCATTCGAAAAGATAGCATGTGGCATCACGGGTTTCTGAGGGCGAGGGTTTAGGTTGAACGTCCGTTGTAGAATCGGTAACAAGTTGGTACAGCACGGCCTGCGGGTGCTTCTCTCAGGACTCTGTGACATGAATTATTCGTCCACTTACTACGGGAGTATAATCGACTTGTTCGGCACACTAATAGTAGCCTGGGCTCGATTTGATCTATCTTCCCTCAGCATTTAGGCTGTCACGATGCGCCTTGGGGGAGGACACTCGTTTGTGGGGGTATAAATAGTTAGCTTGATGAACACAGTCGCTCGTATGCTTGCATTGATCTCACGTGCCGGGTGGTAGTGGTTCTGATATTACATTGCGATAACGCCTCGGCCCGCTGGTTCAAGGTTGGCTGATCACAAAACTATGAGTCGGCACCTTGGGATCAGGTGTGACTTGGAAGGGATATTTTAGCAGCATCTGTAAAAATGCAATACAGTTGTCCCGACTAATATCCGAAATGTATGCTGACGCGCTTCAAAGCGCCGTATCTGAGTATGTCATCATTAAGGCGAGGGGGAAAAAGTAAAGTGATACAACACCCACGATAGTAATATTCGTCGATCAACGGCACCCAATTCCTGATAATCGTGCTAAATACTCCAATGATAGGTTTAGTAGCAATGCTTTCTGCGATCGATTCGATTTTCGGTCTAAAAATTGTTTAAGTGGAACATTGTATATGGCAAAGGAGCAAACTCACCGCGTGTACGAATCCCACACGGATCCACGAAGGAGATACCAAACTAAATCCCGGTCCCTTCGAGCATACTCGTCCCGTTCCACAGTTGAAGACGGGGATGGGACTCGGCGAAGGTTGCGAGATAAAAGTTCGAGCGCGAAGGTGATCATGAGGGTACGATCTTTATGGTTGGTTGTAGTCAACATGCCCACTGTAAGATGCTCATTGTAAGATTCCTTGAGGGATGACGGGGTGACCTACCATAAATAAGGGGACGGAGAATGTAAATAATCTCAGCTGTCCAGTCCTGGATAGACACGAGAGGTTTCATGAGCTGTAAGGAAGGTCTGACAGAAGCGGTCGTCAGCGCTTTTGGTAGAAGATAGTCTTCTACTGACGTATCGGTGCGGCCGGGAGGAGGGGGAGTAAGCATGAGAGCGGAGGGTTGCAAAGGAATACGATTATTCTTGAGATGATCTGGAGTTGAAGGCGGGGACGAGGAAGGAGTGGTAGGAACTAGTGTAGGGGATGAGTGAGTGGAAGTCGGGGGTAGGAGGGCGGGGTCAATGTCGCGTTCAGGAATGGAAGGAGATAACAAGGGTCTGCGGGTAATCCTGAGGAGGATGAATCGAAGTATCACCCTGGAAACGCAGACATCAGGAGGTGTAGAAGATGTATCATGGAGAAGTGCTCACTTGATAGCTTCCATCAGAACGATACCCCGCCATCTGGCTCGGGTGGGTAGTTTGCGTTTCATGACCATCTCAACAAGAAGTTGAGTGAACTTGATAAGCTCCAGCGCTCGGGCGACCCATTTGTAGATGGCATCCTTGTCAGACCATGCGCGAGTGTATTTAGTATGGAGAGAAGTTGGAAGAATAGGTTTCCATTGCGGGTCACTCTTGACGATTCTCGCGAGGAGGGTGTCATGATACAAGCTTATGGTATTCAGCAAGGCGGATACTGCGAAAGGGTGTACATATGGTTACACACGACAGACATTCAAAGCAGTAATATGTGACTGACAGGCTTCTGCCGCAAGGTCGGCATCCTTGAACCTCCCTGGTAAAACCCATGTTAGATACTTGAGAGAGGATTCTAGACTTGATATTGCTGAGACATTCTTGACAAAAAAGTTGTCGTATTTCGCCAACGCTGATGACATGGAGAGCGAACAAAAAGGTGGTACAAATTTACCACGCACACGTGCAATTTCGATGTACAAAGCCAGTACCCAAACACTACTAGTAGGACTAATAAGCTTCGCTTGCGCGTGGTGGCCTACAGCCGCCAGCAGGCTCATGCACTTATTTTCCTCATCTATCTAGACTACCAGATGACCCGGGATTCACCGTCCAGCTCTGCTACCCACCCATCCTTGGACTACCTCCAACCTAGCCCAGTCAGAGGCCAGCTTGAGCCTCATGATGAACTCACCAAAAAGTCTGGCTGCCGTTTCCTACAGTGCACAGATACACCGAACGAACTAAAGGTTGCAAATTGCTCGACTAATTTCTTTTCTGCTCATTTTTTTTGTCCAACAGGTGTTACTACCTCCTCGAACTGCCCAACTATATGCCCTCCTGTTGAAGGCAGAGCTTGTTGAGCTTGGAAAACAACACGATGCTTCTTGGGAGCGTATCCTCGACATCCGTCGTCTGAAGGACCGTATGACCAGGAAGTGTCAGCGCCTTGCCAAGACCTACGTCACAAGTAATCCCGTTGCTCACGTACCTTTCCTCACCATTCATGCCCCACCCGACTTCCGCGTTAAAGAAATTGAGAAGTGGATTCGACACCAGGAGGGCGTAGACGCGTTGAAGAAATTGATCACTTCCGATACGCTCAGACAGCGTGGTTCGTTTTGCTGTGATCGTTGTGCGAATCTGGTACCTCACCATCACACCGTGTCAAACCGTCGTTCCGCTGTGCATTCTGCCCATTCCCGCCGTTCGTCTATCTCTATCTCCGAAAAATTACCGTCAAAAGTCTCTACGCTTTCAAGGCGTTCTAGCATGTCCATGAGCGGCATGAAGGGCACCCATCCCAGGTCTCCCTCACCTATCAGATCAGTGATCATCAACGACAACACTGTTCAATACAATAGAGACCAGGAACTCCGTTCCGAGGAACACACGACTCTACATACCTTGAATCGTTTCCAGGAAAACACCACCTCTCATATTGCCACCGTCGCTCAGGAACATACCCAAGTTCGCGCCTCCAGGCATAGCAGGAGCGCGTCAGTTGATAGTAGCAGGTCCACCGCAGAGGCCAAGCTTCTGGAAACTCAGCGTTCTATACACACCATCTCGGAGGGTTCGCGCGAGCTCGGCACGGATCGCAGCATTCGTTCTTTTGTCGATGATCAGGTCGAAGTTCAATCCGAGGTGGAATCCCTTGGTCGTCTTTCCATTATATCCCCAGACCCAATACCCGTCCCGTATCATGGATCTACCTCAATCGCTTTCATGGAGATATGTGATAGCCCGATAGACTCGATGCCTCCTGAAAATAAATATCGGCAAAGAAACTCCTCTGCGGAGGATAGCACTCCCTCACCTCCCTCAGAAGAAGATCCTAGCACAGGAGGTTTGTCTCTGCTTGATACGCCTCGTAGGCGAAGTAGTCTCAAGCGTAGTAACTCTGAACTTCGGATGAGCATGGCTTACTCAACTAAAACCGTGTCATGGGCAATGGACCGAGATTGGGCACATCAAATGACCAAGTATCATGCCGCGGCTGCCCAAATGGAGCATGCAGGTTAGTTGTCCTTTTCCGCATCCTCTTTCCAGCTTCACGATGCAATGTACAGATGAAGAATGGGATGTCGTCTGTCAAAGATATGAAGAAGAACTTGCTGGTTTGAAGGTGCTCCGTCGTAACGTCACACAGACCCTATCGAAGCTCCGCATAGAAGCAGAGAAGCTTCAGCGTGAGGACGAGGTCATCCGCGACCAGGAAGAAAAGCTTCGACAGGGGTATGGGCAACTACAAGAGAAGCATGGACAATACTGCGCGAAGGGTGAGACCTATGATCCCCCGATGCCGGCGCTTGGGCTGACGTGACTATCGTTGACTTCGGTAGTTAAAGCCGTTCTGCAGGAAACCGAGCAAGTTCTCACTATGTGTGGTACGAAACGGGATGGAGAACTTCAATCAAACTAAGGTCTCAGTTGACCCTGCAACGCATAACGAATCTTCTATGGGCTTTTTTCGCCAACATATTTCTGTTATACCCTTGTACTACGTATTTCCCTAGATCTTTTCTCATAGGCAACCTCTGGGCAAAACGGGTTCCTTCGACCACCACATCGAGCGAAGAGGACTGGTTTCCCACTCTTCTTGGTATCATTGGATACGGATATCGGCAGGCCAACATATGTATATACACATATAAATCCAAGGAGGCTAGTACGTACAATCGAGATGATATATATACATATGATCGAGAGCTCGATCGACAGTCGAAGGGGATACAGTGCGAATAGGGGGAATCAACAATCAAGACTCGACACGACACGTCTTGGTTATCTTACATGTAACCCTCAGTCGTCACTTCATGGGTTTTGGCAATCTCCTGCAGGGCGGCCCCAGCGTGACTTTCGTGGGCAAGGTTCATCAACCAAGAGATAGCAGACGACTGTTTACCAGAAGCAGTGTTAGTATCGTGGCCCACCGTAACTCGATTCTGGACCTCCTTGATTATCTCTGTTCCCAACTGGGTGCCAACGCTGACAACCCCCCTCGTTGCGCTCCACAAGACGGTGGTTTCTACAGTAGTGGTGGTTTCCACCTGCACAGACCCTTTGGAGTCCGTTAACATGTTCTTTCCAGGGATGTAGGGCCAGTTCTTCTTCATCTCTTCCTCAAGGGGAAGCAGACTGTACACCAGCGAGGGATTCTTCTGAATGCTTTCGCGCAATGTCGGAACCATGTGACCTTGTTCAAGTACAGACGGGTGAATTGTTTCGTGTGTTACGTTGTCGGATTCGGTGGGGAGCTGGCGTGTGTTTTCCATGGCCATAACAAATATTCCAGTACAAGAGCTATTTCTGGTCAATGAAAGGAAAAAGACTGAGACTCGAGAGTTAATACTTACTTGTGAGGACACTGCTTCCCCCACGGCGCGACGGGATCAGGAAGTGATTTGATATACTTCAGATCCACAGCAAGTATGTCTCCGATGTTCGCCACCATCCAGCAGAGCGTCAAGTCCGAAAGGTCATGATCATGCCAACCGCCCCCGATCTACAAAATATTAGTTGGAATAAATCGAGATTAGGGAAGATTGTACTCACATCGGAATGTTCGCCTGGTTGAGAGGTCATGTTAGTCAGTCGGCCACATAAGAGGGACTTCGCTTACCAACGAACCAACACTGGATGATGTATTAGAATCATGATTTTCTTTTCTAGACAGCCCTCACCTGTTTCAAAACCTGTCCTTTGCGACGACCATCGGGCGTCTGCTCGAATTTATTACAGTTCTGTGAAAACATTCAATCAAAAAGTTGCCGAGGTCGCACGGGTACGCACAAAGTCGAGCCTAGTTTCATTGATAGCCAGAGCCTGATAGGCCCGTTCGATGTGTTCACCAAGTTCTGCGTTTGGAAAACCAAATATCGATTTGGTAGATGGTGACTTCCGAGTGATCTCCTCCGGTAAACCGACGGAACCGACAGTGTCGAAGACACCGACACACCTGATGGGATTAAGAGGGATATCACGGACAACCAATTCGCAACCTACTTGATCGAGAAGGTATTGTCGTCAGAAATAGCTCTCCGTTTTCCAGAAGATGTGGGCGAGGTCCAAGGGGCAAGCTGGGCCTGTAACTTGGCTATTTCTGGTACATTGATCCATCACCAAAAAAAATATGCGGCTGGATATTCAGAACAAACCTGCAGGATTGTCTGACTTCCCCAGTTTTTGGTACGCAATAAAAATGTCCGCAAAGTGGTCCATATCGATCTTGTTCAAAACTCCGATAGCGCCCTGCATAATCAGGATAAGCACGGCTGCGGAAGATACACAGGGCATAGACTTGCGATAAACATAGCAACCATGCGCGCTGTGTATGCTCCCTGTTCGGGTTCAAGTTAGAGAGAGAAAAACTCAACTCGCCCAAGTACACGCACTCGGGAGAATCCAAACAAGAAAATCTACAAATTTACAGTGAGTAAGACTCAAGAGCAGTATCCATGTCGAGACTGGTCACCCGTACCTCATCGCCCGGGTGGAAATTCCTGTGAATGTCAAATAAAATCGGCCCTGCTACTGAATGTTCTGCAAGCAAAAGTCACTTACTGAGCAATGAAAGCATATGCTTCTTGCACTTTCTCCACTACCCAAGCCAAACAAGGTGATACTACATGTTGGGCGTAGATCCTGAACGCATACCTAATGATGCCCCGGTGGCGCCTGTAGGGTACTCAGCTATGTCTTAGCAACAGGATATGCAGGGACCTACCCTGAATATATTCCGAGTAGAAATTTGGCGAGCTCCCAATACCAGATTGGTAAAACACAATCTGCGATATCGCATTCTCGCTGTTGGAAAGCAGAATTAGCAAAGGAAATCATATTGTTGACTTAGGTACATGAACGCACGCTCGTTCATCGTGGTGCTTGAGAGCGCGGGATAGCCTCTGAGGATGGAATGCCAAGCTCAACCACGACGACACCAACTTGAAGAGCAACGTCGTACTCACCATAACATTGGTATATCTCCAACGTTCTTTTACGACGACTCCGTCTTGCCATGTTCTGCGATGTCGTACTCAGATTGCTAGTTTTAGTTGACTACCACTGGTTATCATTAATTACCCATCACAGCAGACGATAAGCCTCTTCTTGGTCTTCGGTGGCGGGATTTTCGAAACAACGCTTGAAGGTTGGGCATTGTCAACGACAGACGCGGGAGACATGGTAGAGACGGCGGGTGATAGAGGAGAAGTTTCAACTTGGAGCGAAGGGTGTATTTATGATCAACTATAATTATAATTATCCGGCTCAAGGAATTCAGCGAATAACAACCTAGTATATTGAATGGCGCGGAATTGCAGTACTTGATCAATGTGAGTTGCGGCGGCCGGTAATCCAGGATCAATCCGAAGGTCCACAAGTATCAATATTAGTCATCCTTAACGGCATAATCTTCCCTCCGAACTTCCGACTCACTAGTGAAGCAGTCAGCGGTACTTATGGGACGTCACCCACGCGGACTGCTCAAATGATCATGTCCGGGGAAAGCGTTCCAATAATAAAGTAAATACGAAACTATTAATGCAGAAAAAATTGATGGAAAAACCAATAAATTGATTACATAATTTATCTGGTGTGGCGGGAAACCCAAAATACTTGCGGAACCAAATTGCTGTGTGTGCGTTTTGCAGTGCATTACAGCAGAAGTTTCGAAGGTTGGATTGCGAACGTGGTGCACCGGAAGTAGTAGCGTGTCAGTAACTACCTGCCTTGCCGGAACTGGGCCCCAGCATATTCGTCCAATGCGCGACAGAAGGCAGTCTCAGATATCAACTCGGGAGCCAGCGATTCCGAACCAGAAGAATTGAATCCTGGGTCTTTATCTGGATGGGTACGGCTGAACTTTGTCAGGCAGGGCCCAGGGAAAGAATGAGTAGACAACACGCACTGGAACTCAGTGAGGCTGATTTGCCATGGTGGAAAGCCGTAGAGCTCTATAGGGGGATGTGGTACCTTCATGCCACCTACGTGGTGAATTATCATGAAGTCAGGTGGGGGTAAACCAGCTTTCAAAAATTTCAGAACATCAATATAAAGAACGATGGCTGTCGAGTCTAACCTTCTAGCACCACGGCCAGCTCTGGTACAGTCAAATCATACTGAAATCGACTACGCATTGTATCGTTTGACATTGACGCGACACAGTCTTGCAGTAAAGCGCGGGTAGCTGAGACAATGGCAGGTTTACCAGAAGAACGCGACACTATGCGCAGCATCAAGTTGCTTGATGCGGAGGATGCATCTGTGCCCAACTTCTATCAGAACCCAATCGGGCGCACGATATGTAACGCATCCTACTTTTTGTCCGCCTACGAACAGCGACATTTCTACGCTTTCGAACATGAGACGAATGCACCATGGTGATAACGTTTAATTCTGCTGGGAACGTCGCGTGTTCAGGTGTGTGGGACCTCGAACCAGAAGACTCCGAAAGTGGTGGAGTCAGAGGGTACTCAACCTCTGACTCGCAGCTATCCTCTAGGTTCTCCTTCACGGCAAAGACGCGTCGATGTGCATCCGTAGAACATCCATAAAGGATACCTGGGATACTGCGGCGTTCAGAATGTTCCATTTGAATAGCAAATACGCATACCGTGGTCATCGTAGACAGTAAGTATGTCAATGCTCAACACTCGACACCACGTGGCCACTCTTTGAATGCATTGGAGGAACGCAGTCTCCGTTGCTTCCGCAAGCTTGTCGTTGCCCGCAACGAGATTTAGACAGAGGTGCTTTGGGATTTTGCTACGTTGGGCTGTTAGTGGCTCGGGCTGCCAGCGTTGACGTCTCTTCATCCACGCAGCGATGGTCATGGATACAGCGTACAAAAAATGGAGGAAGCGAAGAGCCCAGTGAGTCGCCATGAAGTGTTCAGCGTAGACAAGTTGCAATGGAAGGTCGGCGGGTTGTCATGCGAAGGGTCCCAATCTGGAAGGCGAGGCGGGAAGAGACACGTAGCGGTCCCTCATACTTACTATTATCTCATCAATAATAATGCCGCTTTGCCTTGGCTCCTACGCTCAACTCTTTGCCGTCCGAGTCATTGCCCTGTGACTCATCATGCCAATTGTGTGAGTGGCCCCGAGACTCTTTCGCAGCGACACCCGTACTTATATGCCGCTTTCAGCAAGTGCCAAGATGCCAGACGACGCGTGTCGACAAA